>QLTV01001517.1:16106-26189 GCA_003457575.1 Thermophis baileyi
AGCAAAAAGAAAGGGAGGAGACAGGTAGCCCTCGATGGGGGAGGACGCAGCTGAGATGGCGGGTGGGGGGGAAGGCACAGGCAAACAGGAAGGGAGCAGAAAGGTAGCCTTTGATGGGGGGGAGGCAGCTGAGATGGGGAAGGCACAGAGAACAGAAAGGGAGCAGACAGGTAGCCCTGGATGGGGGAGGAGGCAGCTGAGATGGGGGGAAGGCACAGGCAACAGAAAGGTGGCATAAAGGTAGCCTTCGATGGGGGAGGAGGCACCTGAGATTGGGGAAGGCACATGCAACAGAAAGGGAGCAGAAAGGTAGCACTCGATGGGGGAGGAGGCAGCTGAGATGGGGGGGAAGGCACAGGCAACAAAAAGGGAGAAGAACAGGAGTTTGGGGGAAGGCACATGCAACAGAAAGGGAGCAGAAAGGTAGCTCTCGATGGGGGAGGAGGCACAGGCAAACAGGAAGGGAGCAGAAAGGTAGCCTTTGATGGGGGGGAGGCAGCTGAGATGGGGAAGGCACAGGGAACAGAAAGGGAGCAGAAAGGGAGCCCTCGATGGGGGAGGAGGCAGCTGAGATTGGGGAAGGAACATGCAACAGAAAGGGAGCAGAAAGGTAGCCCTCGATGGGGGAGGAGGCAGCTGAGATAGGGAAGGCACATGCAAGAGAAAGGTAGCATAAAGGTAGCCCTCGATGGGGGAGGAGGCAGCTGAGATGGGGGGGAAGGCACAGGCAACAGGAAGGGAGCAGAAAGGTAGTCCTCGATGGGGGAGGAGGCAGCTGAGATGGGGGGGAAGGCACAGGCAACAGGAAGGGAGCAGAAAGGTAGCCTTCAATGGGGGAGGAGGCAGCTGAGATAGGGAAGGCACAGGCAACAGAAAGGGAGCAGAAAGGTAGCACTCAATGGGGGAGGAGGCAGCTGAGATCGGGGAAGGCACATGCAACAGAAAGGGAGCAGAAAGGTAGCTCTCGATGGGGGAGGAGGCACAGGCAAACAGGAAGGGAGCAGAAAGGTAGCCTTTGATGGGGGAGGAGGCAGCTGAGATCTGGAAAGGCACATGGAACAGAAAGGTGGCATAAAGGTAGCCCTTGATGGGGGGAAGGCAGCTGAGATGGGGGGGAGGCACAGGGAACAGAAAGGGAGCAGAAAGGTAGCTCTCGATGGGGGAGGAGGCACAGGCAAACAGGAAGGGAGCAGAAAGGTAGCCTTTGATGGGGGAGGAGGCAGCTGAGATCTGGAAAGGCACATGGAACAGAAAGGTGGCATAAAGGTAGCCCTTGATGGGGGGAAGGCAGCTGAGATGGGGNTGGGGTTGGGGGAGGCTGAGATGTGGGGGGAGAGCACATGCAATAGAAAGGGAGCATAAAGGTAGCCCTCGATGGGGGAGGAGGCAGCTGAGATGGGGAAGGCACATGCAACAGAAAGGTAGCAGAAAGGTAGCCCTTGATAGGGGAGGAGGCAGCTGAGATTGGGGAGGGGGGGGAGGCACAGGCAACAGGAAGGGAGCAGAAAGGTAGCCTTCAATGGGGGGAGGCAGCTGGGCGAGGAGCGGAAATGAATTAGCTTAATATGTAAAATATAAAAAGTTACTCGCAAAGTGTTATTGCAGGCCACATCTATACAGTTTTAGTTCCAAATCCACAAAAACACACACATTTTATATAAATCAGCATCATAAAAATTAACGCCTCAAAGACTTTGCTGGCAGAATTAATTTGTGGATTGTAGAATGGGCGCTTTTTCTTTTTCTTACAAAATATTTACAAGTGAAATATTACAAAACTTTTATAAGGGTTTTTTTTGTAAACCATTTACAATTTGACCACCAGGTACTTCTGTTTCAAGGTAATTATATAGATTTAATAGCTTATGCTGTACATCCATTTTTGAGGAATGACAATTGTGACATGCATTAAAAAAATCACAAGGCTTCAGAAATTGAGACTTAACTACAAATTATGTTGCAATAAAACAATTATAAAATTGAAAAATAGGACTCAAAACATCATGCTTACCTAAAAAAACCCTTTTTCTCCCTAAGTTGTGTATTTTTATTACTTCTCTCATGAAACAATGTGATAGTGACATAACACAGATTTCTAATGTAATCAGAAAGCATGTACACAACCCTATCCCAATAAAGCATATTAAAAAGAGGGGGGGGCCCTAATCCAACACTGGAATTCTACCATGATAAATACACTTTGTACTTGTAAGTACATAAAGCAAAACTTTATCATGGTGGCCAAGGGAATGAACAGTAAAATGGCATTAAACAAGCTAGTACTGGACATCTGTGCCCTATTACATATAACAGTTAAATAAAGTCAAATAAAGTACACTGAAATTTACAATTTTTCTAAGACTGAAAAGTGGACTCAAAATAGTATACAGAACAGACTATCAAAATGTTTTTTTTAATTCCAGGAGTAAATAAGCACACCTGCTAACACAAATTAATCTACATTAGATTCTGTGCTATCAAACAAATTTTGATATACTTGTAATAGGGATTTGCTGCACATTACAATAATTCTCATTTCATATCCACTTAGAATAGAAAGAATATTTAACAGCCGTGCAGAGTACTCAACCTTTTAGTTTATAAAGTTTTTTAAAAAATTCTAAGTTAATATGATTCTATTAGGAAACATTATTTGTTTAACTAGAATTTTTAGCACTGATTGTAAAGCATAATTATAAAATATTTGATGTACTTCATCTACAACAAAAATTAATTAGCATTATCTAATGGCCATCTGTATTAAATCCATCAATTTGATTCTGATGTTTTAAAGCCAGATATATCAGTAGAGTATATTTTAAATAAGAGATACAAAATGATACAAAAAAACTCCAACTAATATTTAAAGTGTGTTAAATCTTTACAAAAGGTGTAAGAAATTTAAAATTTATAACCACAGTCTAAAATTGTTTTCTTTGCTATATATGTGAGCTCAAAGTATGAAAGACTTTCAGCTTCATATTTCACTACACAGGGCATTCCTAAAATGTACACAGTACAGACAACTATCAGTAGGTCTTTGTCTTTAAAAATGCATACAATGTCACAAGACTGGAACTTGTATATGTTTATAAAAGTTGTTTGTTTATAGAGTTTCAAGTAGCACCCAACACAAAGTATATTGTTAAAGGAAAAGTACCAGTTTGCTCTCATTTTATATTCTAGTGGCTTGCCCTGTCAGTGCTGGTAGGAGTGGTCTTGGTGGTTTCCTTGATTGGGCTGTTGGTTACTGTTAGGTTGTTTGAGTTGGTAGTCCCTTTATGTTATCTAGTCCGGTAATGAAATGTCTACAACAGCGGTTCTCAACCTGTGGGTTGCGACCCCTTTGTGGGTCGAATGACCATTTCACAGGGGTCACCGCGCGCGTTAGCCCGCCATCTTGGTGCCACCGTCACTCGCAGGGGTGAAATGCTCCCGGTTTGGCCGTGCCTGCGGGTCGCCGGAAGCGGGAGACTTCGCCCACCCGCCTGGACGCCGCCATTTGGGTCCTTTTACCCTCTGCGCATGCGGGTAAAAGAAGAGGGTAAAAGAACCCAAATGGCGGCGTCCGGGTGAAGTCTCCCGCTTCCTTCGCTATCAGCTGTCTGGCAACCCGCAGGCAAGCCCGAATCGGGAGCATTTCACCCCGGGTCCTGCGTGGGGAGAGGGTAGGGAGGGGGTCGCGGTTGGCGGCGGGGGGGTCGCGGGGGGGGTCGCGGCATTAGAAAGGTTGAGAACCACTGGTCTACAAGAAAACAACCAAGCTCAAAGAGCACCAAAGACATCCATAATCCAAAGTACTTTTAGCCATATTTTTGTTCTGTATTCAAATTTACAAAGTTTCACAATGCATTTAAGACAGATGGAGATTCCTGTCCATAAACCAATATGCTCACATAGATGCTGACAATTGATGTTGACAAAATGTGTATCCCCCACTACCCAAGGAACCAAGTTAGTATGGTTGAACAGTAGTCAATGAGAAGAGCTCGATCTGTAACAATTGTAATTGTTTTTACTCTTTTTCAGTGAGTTATTATTAAATAATCTGACATTAGAGACATATCACCCTCATATATGTTTAGAATGTTTTGTTTCTGAAAAATGAAAATAATTATTTTTTACTATTTGCTGTTTTTAGTTTCTGTGATGTAGGAAGGGGAAGAATGTAAACATTTGCTAGACTCCAAAAAACTCTTGCAAAACACTCTTACAGCCAAAATAACTTAAATGAGTTTCCCAAACTTTAATTTCAAATGCTGCATAATGTTTGACACTGAAACATCTTTAAAAATGAATCTGTTATATCAATAGAAGAGAATATATGTAGCTCAGGGTTGAACTGTGGAGTCCTTGGTGCTCTCTGAGCTTGGTTGTTTGCTTGCAGATGTTTCCTTACTAGACTAGGTAACATCTTCAGTGCTAGATGGGAGTGGGGTTTACTCTGTTTATATACAGTAGCTTGCCCTGTTAGTGTAGGTGGGTGGGGGTGTTATTTTCTCCTTGATAGTTCCATGATTAGGCTGTTTACTGCTTGTTTGTCTGAGTTGGTAGTTCCTTGATTAGGGTATTGTTTACAATTGTTGTTTGTCTGGTGTTAATCCTAGGTTTTAATCCCTGTTTATCTGGGTCTTGATTGCTGCAACCAAGCTCAGAGAGCACCAATGACTACACAATCATATGGCACAAGAGCTTTTCAAAAGAAAGAAAAGGTTGAAACCTCCTTACTTGCTGGATAGTAACTCTTGAGCAAGCCAAAATTAGCTCTTTGTATCCCAGCTAATATTTCTCATAAGGATCAAAGGTAATAGATAATTACTTTAGAGTTATACTTTTAGTTGCTCATCTTTTTTTTTGGCTAGTGTGTCAAATTCTAAAGAATTCAGTACTTTTACCACAATGTTTGCTATTAAAAATGTTATTAGTGGTGCATAAATGCTACGATTCATAACACTGTACTTCCCCTTATCTCCAAATGTTGAATAAAATTTAAATATTTAAATTACTGGTTTCAAAATAGAGATTAATGACTGTTTAAGAATAGATCCTGTGTCTTGAATTAGGATGAATTAAGATATAAGATTTGTAACACATATTATATTTAATTTTTACATAGAAATTAAAATTTTATGTTAATACAGTATATTTCTAAAATTCAGTATTTGCTCTGTAGATCTCTTACCTCTCCTAGAAAGAGAATAAACTGTGTTTGCTGATTGTCATTATACACACTACTACAATGTAGTGGACAAAATTATCTGGGATGTTGTTCCTCAGATCAATTTCACATGTGGCCATCTGATTTTTAACAAATTAATAAAGATGGCCAAATTTAATACATATGTCTCACAAAGTAAAGAAAAAACAGGTTTTCATCTTCACTAGAATACTTTGCATTGTCTTATTGTACAAAATACACTTCCTGTGCTAGTTCTCCACCTTGGAATACTTACAGAAATCAAGACTGAATACATGATTTCCTGCTCTGTAATACACTTTTACCAGCCCACTTCTTATCTTGAAAAGTGTGCAGTTCTAGGCATCTATGTAACATTACTTCAGAATTCCTCCATGTTTGCTGAAACATTTGGGGTTGCTGGATTTGTATCTTGAGAAATGGCTGCTACTGTGACAATCCTTGGAGATCCAAGAACCTCAGTAACTGAAGGGTCCAATTCACCTGAGGTAACAATAGCAAGGGCTGTTCCTCCACTTTTCTTGTTCTGATGTGTTTTGACATGCTTGGAGAGATGATCACTTCGCATAAATCTTTTAGAACACTCTGGACATTCAAATCTTTTCTCACCTGTCAAGAAATGTTAACATCATGGGCAATTATCTATGTATAATCTATAGTACAGTGCCATGACTTTAACAATTTTTCTTGTATTTCTATTTTGCCTTCCTAAATTATAGCAATTCTGAAGCTTTAATTAATTTCTTACTTTGAATCTTTAAGTAAACCTTCACTTTAAAAGCCCAATGGGGGGAAGAGGTATCTATTAAAACCAAGTGCTGGTTAAAGAGCTAACTGGATTTTCTGAGGGGAGGGAAGGAAAAGTGCTGGGGAAAAGAGAGGATGTGTGGGCTGCTGGAATATGGGGCTAAAGGGTTAGTAGGGAAGGTGTTGTCTCTTGCAAAGATGTTCAATTTATATTATTATGTTTTTGTCCATCAAATGCAAAGTCTGCCAGTTTTATTAAATTGAGAGTTTACTGTATTAAAAATATATTCAAGTGTTTCTCAGTGAAATAATTGTTTATATTTAAAGTATAGTTAAATATACTGAAAAATTTAAGTATACTGAAATACTTGTATACATTTAATACATTTAACAGAAAAGCTTGCTAGACTTGCTTAAGTCCTTTCTTGCTTTTCTTATGACCAATTAAGTAGCTTTATATTTATGTATTTTACAGTATTTCTATGGTGTCTTTCATATACAACAATGAACACAAGCAAGCATAAGTTAAGGACATCCTATATGAACACCAAAGCATATAAAATGTCTTCCACATGTACCTTAACTGAAATGAAAGCCACTGAGTGTCTCTTTTTGGAGTGAAATGATTTTAAAATATAGGCACCACAACTAACAGAGCCAAAGGTTGTATTTTTTATTGTTGTTCAGATAACATCTTTAGGAGATACAGGAATTTTTTGGTACAATCCCGAAGGCCTCTAACAATAATTGCAATAGTGCAGCAGATGTATACAGGAGAAGACAATTCAAGGGGATCCTGGCTCATTTATAGTCTTCAAGGTTAATACTACAATTCCGAACCATTAATAATCAGTAGCCAGTGTAATTCTTTTAATAATATAATACTGTATGATAGCACAGGGCTCCCCAACCCCTGGTCCACAGACCAGTACTGGTCTGCAGCCTGTTAGGAACTAGGCTACACAAGCAAGTGAAGCTTCATCTGTGCATGCGCATGAAATCATCCCCCTCCACCGGTCCATGGAAAAATTGTTTCCCCCCAAACCGGTCCCTGGTACAAAAAAAGGTTGGGGGACGCTGTGATAGCAGCTAGGTATGCTGTACAGTAACCCTCTTGTTGCATTGTTCACTAGCAGTGAATAAGGGTAGCACTCAATTAGTAAATTATAATTACACAGACATGATATTATCAATGCAACCACAACTGCAATACCATTAAAAGTCATAAAATATACCATCAGAGCTACTTGGGCCTCCAGTAAAATGTTTATTCTATGAGCATCTCCAACTCCATTCCCGTTTCTCTAGAGAAAGATCAATATCCAGAATAGGGAATTATCTATATCCTAGATCAGAAATTGCCAGGCCACAGAAACACTCTATTACCAGTATCTCTGTTACCAGAGCCATGGTGGTTCAATGGTTAGAATGCAGTATTGCAGGCTAATTCTGCTGACTGCCAGCAGTTCGGCGTTCGAGTCTCACCAGCTCAAGGTTGACTCAGCCTTCCATCCCTTCCAAGGTCCTGGATGAGGACCCGGATTGTTGGGGGCAACATGCTGACTCTGTAAACCGCTTAGAGAGGGCTGTAAAGCACTGTGAAGCGGTATATAAGTCTAAGTGCTATTGCTATTTATGCTAATTAGATTTCATTGAGCTTGTCATTGTGTCCTGATTCAGTTACGTCTTACAAACTGAGCTATATTTGAGAAACATGCTGATGACATTATTCTCCAAATTGCCTAAGAAATAATCTGAGCAGCATCAGAAATAAGATGGCACCATGTGATTTTCTGTGTAATACAACTGCCAGGGGCCAAAAACATTTACTCTTGAGTGACTAACCATGCAAATAGGAGTGCAACCATCATATACTGTATTGGTATCTTTTTCCTCATTCACAAGGATGACCAGTCAACAGTGCTAAAAAGCAACTATAATTATTGCTAAAAGCTACCAAGAAAGTGAGCAATAATAACACTATCCCTTAGGAGAGGATACCCATCATAGTGGTGGTGCAGTGGTTAGAATGCAGTATTGCAGGCTAATTCTGCTGACTGCTGATTGCCAGCAATTTGGCAGTTCGATTCTCACTCAGCCTTCCATCCTTCCGAGGTTGGTAAAATGAGGACCCAGATTGTTGGGGGCAACATACTGACTCTGTAAACCGCTTAGAGAGGGCTATAAAATACTGTGAAGTGGTATATAAGTCTAAGTGCTATTGCTATAGTGAGAAAGTCCCAACATAAGATCTTGACTCTAACTGAAGTGGATTCTAAAATACTGGTTTTCTCCAAGAGTATTTCAGCTGGTCCACCACTACTTTTTTGAGTATCTTCTCAAGCATATAAATGCAACAACTAAACAATCATGATTCAATATGACCTTTTAATGGTTAAGATGTGCGTTCATTCAGTTAGCTTCTGAATTATATCTTGTGGATCTAGTCAAAGAGTAATCTTCATACAATGTTTCCCTGTATCTTAAGAAATTAATTTGAAATTATGTCTTAAAACAGGTCCCCAACCCCTGGGCTGCGGCCTATTTGGAATTGGGTCATGCGAGTGGCTGGCCAGAGTGCGTGTGCGCACACACGCACAGCTCAACTTGCGCAAGTGGTGGGCTAGTGGGCACTCACGTGCACCGGCCTGCCGCTTGTACAAATTGAGCTGCGTGCATGCGCGCCGACCCACTGCTCGCACGGCCTAGTTTCCCTTTTCTCCCCAGCCAGGCCGCCAAGCCGCAAAGGTTGGGGACTGTTGTCTTAAAAATCAACATGGAAAGGAACACTAATGCCTATACAGATAAAATCCTTTAAATTGCTCACTTACTACTCAGAGTAAGTTATACTGTACAATTATCAGCCAATTCTAAATTTTTCAAGTACAAACTGAAAACAGATTCACCAAGTAACATACAAGGGATTGATTCCCCAAAATACTCACTTTATCTCAGGGATAGAGAACTGAGAAATTATGATTATTCAAAAAATGCAAAAATAAACACAGACATATATTTTGATGCTGGACTTATTTATTTTTCACATTCTGAACTGCCCATCTCCCTCAAAGATGTGTATTCCAATTATTTTTAAATAGTAATAGAGCTTTCATTTACAATAATCTAGAAAACCAAGCTCAATAAGGTCTCTGAAGGATTAATCACTAAGTTCCTACTGAAGGGAACATTTTTAAATTTTATATACTTTTAAAAGTCAGAACACTAAAATGTAAATGAACTTATTTTTTACATGCTTATCCAAACTGTTCTCTTACCTGTATGGGTTCGCCTATGTCTCTGCAATTCATCACTCCTCGTAAATCTTTTCCCACAGAAGATCCAATTGCATACAAATGGCCTTTCTCCTGTATGCCAGCGAAGATGTGCCCGGAGATGAGATGTTTTCCCATATACTTTACCACAGCCTTCAATATGGCAGATATGTTGCTTCTTTTTTCCTGGTTCATTGCTGCCTCTATCAAATACAAACCACTATTAGTTAAAATCAGAACAATTTCAAATAAGGACTATGTTAATAAAAACGTCATTAAAGATATAACAACTATGTATGCAAAATAAATACTTTGGCCCTAAGAAACCTCATATTTAATAGTAATTATGGCAATTACCTTCCATCTCCTTCTCTACAATTAGGGCAGGTACAAGCAACTCTTCTTAATCTTTTGCCAGGCTGCACTTCTTGATCAGATGCTTGTTGAGCTTGTTGCAGCTGCATTTGAGTTATCTGATCAGGACTAACTGCACCCATTGCTGTATTAGCTATTCCTCCAACCGCTACAGTTATAGGAGCTATTGTTGCTTGCTGTACTTTCACTCCTCCATCCTGTCCTTGTTGTTGACCTGGAAAATCAGAAAAACCTTAATTTCTACATCTTAACACAGTAACATATTTTTGCATCCTGTTTACTACATGACAGATGGAGAAAGACAGAGTTAACTATTTCTTTTATATACCATTGCAATCTGATTACTGGCAGTTTACAATAGTAAAACAATACTAAAACTAAGGCAACAATAGAGATGTGTGCATTCATCATCCCAAAATGGTCTCTCAGAAAGCTATATTTTTACTAGATTCCAGAAGAATGTCACTAATAAAAAAAAAGGGGGGGGGGGCG
>QLTV01001519.1:16354-27623 GCA_003457575.1 Thermophis baileyi
AGCATTTCAAGGTCCTGGAGTGGCCTAGCCAGTCTCCAGATCTCAACCCCATAGAAAACCTTTGGCGGGAGTTGAAAGTCCGTGTTGCCCAGCGACAGCCCCAAAACATCACTGCTCTAGAGGAGATCTGCGTGGAGGAATGGGCCAACATACCAGCAACAGTGTGTGCCAACCTTGTGAAGACTTACAGAAAACGTTTGACCTCTGTCATTGCCAACAAAGGATATATAACAAAGTATTGAGATGAACTTTTGATATTGACCAAATATTTATTTTCCACTATAATTTGCAAATAAATTCTTTCCAAATCAGGCAATGTGATTGTCTGTATTTGTTTTCTCATTTTGTCTCTCATAGTTGAGGTCTACCTATGATGTCAATTACAGGACTCTCTCATCTTTTTAAGTGGGAGAACTTGCACAATTGGTGGCTGACTAAATACTTTTTTGCCCCACTGTATAACAATATTTGGAAAGATATATAATATAATATAATATAAATATAATAATATATTTGAAGCAGTATATAAAGAAAGAGAAAAGAGAAAAAGAGAACATCTAAGAAAAAATAATACTTATCAGTCTTTTTTGTCAGTTAATGTCAGAGTCCTGTTACTTGTAACAGAAATTTTGCTTAGTCACATATAAGCATTACTGTCTCTTCTGTTGTATGTAGCAATTAATTTAAATTGTCCTTCTTCCAGTCAAATCTTCCTTTTACTGTTTATTGTCCTCTTGCAATGTAAGTTGTCTTTTAAGTCTTTAGGTCCAAACAAAGTCAAATATCAAATTTATCCTCAAGTCCAGTTCTGTAGATTTCTTTTTCTTTCTAAGTTATTTTCAATCCACTTTCTTTAATGGCTTCTCTTCTGGAAGTGTGACTCTCACTTTCACTTCTTAGTTCCTCCTTCTTTAACACTTACAATGTTTCAAGTTTAAAACCACAGATCTTCCAATTTCCCAGTAAAAGAGTGTATGACAAGTTTATAACAAAAAGAAATCCAAGATAATTCCTCTCACCGCTTTTACTCTGACTTCTCCATTGTCCATTGTTTCTCTTCTTTAGTGTTTGTGTGCTGTCAATTCTTATTCAAATTCAGCTTCATCATCATCAAATGCCGCTTAATCACTTTTAGAGCCTCACTCTTAACGCACGCTGTTTAATTCTTTGTTGTCATTCTCACCAAATATCCAAAGGTTTTAACAATTTAAATTCTTCTGATCTTCGCTATAAAAGTCCCTCTTCTGCTTCCTGCTGTGTGGCTGTCTTCGCTCTGG
The DNA here is from genome assembly GCA_003457575.1 of Thermophis baileyi. Taxonomy (NCBI): domain Eukaryota; kingdom Metazoa; phylum Chordata; class Lepidosauria; order Squamata; family Dipsadidae; genus Thermophis; species Thermophis baileyi. The sequence continues at coordinate 17,632 of QLTV01001519.1, forward strand.
ACCTGGCAAAAGAGGCAGGTTTTCTCCAGACGGTTTCGAGGAGTTCTCCTGAGTGAACGGATGTCTGCTTCACACCCGCTCACTCTCCAGAGTTTCCCCCACAAATTCGCAGATCTCTTCGGGATCTGCAATGCCCCAAATGGGCATCCGACTGCAGAAATTCGTGCTGTGAGTTCGGAGCTCGTTCCCACAGCACGTACCGCTAAGACGATCACCACCGGAAGCCTCTGAGTTTTTTTTGACAATGAATTGAAACTGTATTTGTATTATTGTATTTGTCCGAGCTGCTTGGGTAATCCATTTGATGTATTGTACAGAAAAGTTCTATTTGTTACAGACAGTACTTGCTAAATAGTTGCCACCAGTTAGACAGGGGGAAATTTGAATTTTAACAAAGAGTGAGGTGTACTATTTAAAAAGCAGTATTTTGTAACAAAAAAAATTCAAACCAAAACCACTTTCTTAGACTTGATTCAAGTTGAAATTGACATTCTGCTTATGATGACATAATGCTGATAATATCACAGGCTATTAGGTCTTGCGTAGTTGACCAAGATGATATGGTAACACTTTCCAATTAAATATAACTATTTTAGCCATCAGATGTGGGTGAGTATTCGTTTTGTCTCATTCATTACTTGATAAAAATGTATTCCTGGGCAAATAATGTTGAATTTTGTTGTCATTTTGTTAAAATTTGTTGTCATTTTGTTAAAATTTGCGTGAATATTGACAATTTTATTTTTGACTATTTTGTGATATATAGGCAGCTTTAATTTGTTCTTATTTTTATTGTAAGCTGTCATGAGAATTTGGTTGTAAGGCAGCTAGGCATAAACACTCTTAAAGTTACTCCTATCACCAGAACATAATAAGAGGGCAGGCTCTCAAACTTATAAAAAAAAGGAAGGGAAAAATTGGAAAATCTCAGATTCTTAATATTAAATGTGAAACTAATTTTTTGTGGCATTGCTCACATACATGAATAAAAATTCTAATTCTTGAAAAACAAAATCCAGTATCTTGTGGCACCTTACAGACTTACCATAACATACATTGTAAAGGAGAAGAATTGTGAAACTAAGAAAAAAGTATGTCTAGGTATTAGTTGAGCAAAACTGCATATGCTTGCCAGTTGGAGTGACTAAACACATTTTGCTAGCGGGAGAAGCCGAATTTCTCAGTGCATAATACTGAACAGCACAGAAGGCACTTCTATTCTTGCTGGCAGGAAAAGCATGTTGCTCATTTAAGATGAGGTAAAGATCCCAGAATTCTGGATCCGTGGAATATGCAACTGGTTGTGTTCTAGCAACAGTCTAAAATTACTGTCTCATTAAAAAATTTAACTCTCCTGACGTACCTGAGAAATATGTATCATAAAAATCCAGTAAACGGGAACATACTGTAATGTTATTTTTCACAAAGTTTTTGAATCACAAGTGAGCAGTGTCTGGCTCTCCAATGTCAGTCAGCATGGTGAATGATACTGGGAGTTTCAGTCTAACATCCTAGGGCCAAATGTAGGAAAAGAGTGATGACAGTTTGGACAAAAACAGTTTATATAGGTAGCCCTTGACTTACAACCACAATTGAGTCCAAAATTTCTATTGCTAAACAAGACAATTGTTAAGTCAACATTGCCCCATTTTACAACTTTTCTTGTGACAGTTGTTAAATGAACCACTGCAGATGTTGAGTTAGTAATATGGATGTTAAGTGAATCTGGCTTCCCCATTGACTTTGTGTTGGAATATTCATGAGCAGGAAGAGTCATGTGGTAACTCAGTCAGCCAATGTGAGTAAAGTGCTACTGAGTCTGTGCAAAAAGAATTGAGCAAGAAGCTGGACATGTTTTTCCAGTCTCCGGATCTGTCTCTGTATCTCTCTGTGTGAAGACTTCAATATGTTACTGTAAAGAAGAATGTATGGTATTGTAAATATTTTGATATGATTATAAAAAAGTTATTTGATTCAGCAAATGCAGTCAACTGTGAGAGCTTCTGATTTATTTTTCTACAACAGAGAAACAAAATAACACTTTGCTTGTGAGAAGGTCACAAAAGGTGATCACATGACCCCAGGACACTGCAGCCATCATAAATACATGCCTGTTGCTAAGGGTCTGAATTTTGATCACGTGACCACAGGGATACTGAAATGGTCATAAGTGTGGAAAAACAGTCATAAATCACTTTTTTTAGTGCCGTTATAACTTTGAACAGTCACTAAACAAATGGTTGTAAGTCGAGGAATACCTGTAATGTATAGGCTTACTTATGACAACTTTCATTGTGACTAGAATTGGTAATTGACCTGTCAGAAATCTGTTGATTTTTTTATTGTCATCCCTGGCCATGGAACCAAGCTACTGTATGCCTAGATATTGTTTTTTAGTGAGAAGCAGCAGTGAGGGAAGTATTGTCTATCTTGGGGTTACCAGAGATTCCAACTTCTATGAAGCAAGTACTTGATAATATTCTTTCATATAATTGGTTGTTATTCTGTCTATCGAATTGAGAAATTTGCTGAAAGCTGGTTTCACAATTAATTTGACGTATACTATATGGAGAACAAAATAAAGAGATTATAAATGTTAAATGTTTTGGATGCAAATAGATGGGCAGATAATAGCCTACATAGATGTGTGAGCTGGTTAACCTTATTTCAAGGTGGAATTAGGAACTGACATAAAAATGAAGTAAAACATAGATTCTGGATTGACCGGTATAATTGAAATTGGCATTATATATTGGCTAAGGTCCATGAGCAGAGAAGCATAACATCTCTGGTAATTTTTACTCTTGTAATCATATGAAGGTAATGAAACAGAACCTTTTCCTGCGTCGCAGTCTTTTCTCCCTGGTTTGAAATTATTCTTTAGCAAGCTCTAAAGTCATAATACTTCATGTATATGTAGATGAATTTTCTGTGATGACTCAGGAGCTGAATAATAGTGCTCAATTAGACTGAACCTGAGTTCAAATTTAACCTACCAGATGTTCTTGTTGGCACTCTTGGGCAGCAAGTTCTGTAAACTGAAGACAAACACATCTGAAAATTGAAGATGCTATGTGATTTCAATGATACATGGGAATAAAAGTTTCTCTTTTTTATCTATTTTCTATTTTATAGGGTTTCACAGTACAACCTGGGTGCTGCAAGCACCGAAGGCCCAATGCATGAGAACCCCGAATGGGAGAAGGCTCGGCAAGCACTGGCTAATATTAGCAAGGCCAATGCTGCAGCTGCTTCTAGCAACAGTAAAGGTACAACCAACGGTCAAGCTAACGCACAGGTAAGAGGGAGCCAAAGATTCTTTAGATGCCCTTGCATTACTGTTTGCGTCTTAAATTTATAATTTGAAAACATACAATTGTATCAGCATTGGTCATTTAAGACTGAGACTAAAATTTACTTCATTTTGTTGCTAACTTGGGTTTTCAGAATCAATAAGAAATCAAACTCTGTTCAGAACCAGTATTCTGAGGAGAGTTTTCTACAAGCTCACATGAGTCTTAAGTGGGGAAGCTGGAAATGAATGAAGTTAATGTCAGTATTCTATTGATGTATCTCTTGGAAACACTGGAACACACTTTTTTTTAAATTGGGGACTCTAAAAGGAAGAGAACCTCTGTATTCTGAAATGGCTTTAGTGTCTGCATTTTGGGGATTCTTAAGCACTGGACTGCCACACACTAATCTGCCATCCTGAAATCAATCGGAGGAAAAGATTTGGACTTGTTAGACAAGTACTCCTATTTTCACTTTGTAGTAGTGGGTGGAAACATTTTGATCAGTTCATGACACACTTCTGCTACTTTTCACAGTACACAGCACAGCAAGGAGACTCCCTGCAGCAGCAACAGCAGTACTACCAGTGGTATCAACAATGCAGCTATCTCTACCCCTATAATTACTATTATCCTATGGTAAGTAATAGCATTTGGCTAACCTCATAAGGTCCCTTTAGAACAGGGGTGTCAAACCTGATCGCATCGCAGGCCAGATCGTGATGTATCGCAATGTTTTTTTGCCTTTGTGGAGCCAGGCTGGGCGTGGCCTCCAGGCCGCCAGTTTGACAGGCCTGCTTTAGAATTCCTTAACTAGGATGTTGGAGAGGGACTCAAGTCTTGTAAAAGCAAAATACAGGTAGTCCTCGACTTACAATAGTTAGTTTAGTGCAGTGGTTCCCAAAGTGGGTGGTACCGTCCCCTGGGGGACGGTGGGATGACTTAGGGGGTCACTAAGAGGCAAGGGGGGCGGCAGGGGGGCGCTAAGAGGCCACGTGGAAGGCAGGAAAGCATGTCGGGGTGGTGGGAAAGGGAGGTAGCAGCCTATACCTTTCCCCGCAGCCCTGCCATGCTTGGCGGCCTTCCACGCGGCCTTCCCAGCGGTCCCCCACACCCGCTTGCCTTCCAAGGTTGGCATCCGGCCGGGTGGGTGAAAATTCAGATGCTGAGAGGGGCGGCGGAAGGGCAAGCGGATGTCCTGGGGCTGCTGCACATGCGCCCGCCCCATTTCTGCAAAGGCAGAGCCCCCCCCTTTGCAGGGCGATCCAAAGAGGGGAGAGGGATGCTGCAGAAAAGGCCGCCTTCCACCCGTGCCGGCTCCGCGGCGCTTGGGGCTCCAAAGCACTGGCTTCTCACCCAGCCACCTGCCTGCTCTCTTTGCGGACTGCTGGCGCCACTCTGGGATCTCGGCCCGCGGTGCCAGGTTGGAAACCAGTGGGCTGCTTCAGAGCCCCAAGTCCCGTGGAGCCGGCACGGGAGGCACGGGTGGAAGGTGGCCTTTTCTACAGCATCCCCCTCCCCTCTTTAGATCGCCTTGCAGGGCTCTGCCTTTGCAGAAATGGGGCGGGCGGTTTGTACGGAGGATTGGCGGGGGGGATGCACGACCCTCCAGGATGGAGAGCGGGGCAAGAGAAGGCACAATAGGCTGTGCTGCCCCGGCCCCGCTCAACCGCGCTTCTTCCAGCCCATCTGCCCCACGGCTCCGTGAATGAGACAATCGGCCGCACCTCCCCACCCAGCCTTCCTCGCCGGGCGCTGTTGCACCGGCGGCTCTGCCCTGCCCAGCTCCGCCCGCCGCCACTTCCCACGAACTTCCCAGGAGACGGCCTGGGAGGGGTGGGTGGGAGTGCGTGGGCCCGGCCGGCGCTTGGCTTACCTTCCTGGCGAGGCTCGGAGACGGCCCGGCACGCCCATCCGCCGGCTCTCCAGGCAGCGCCAGTTTCTCCCTTCCCCGCCAAGGCCCCCACCAGCCCAGAGACCGCGCTCCGGGATGGCACATGACAGGGGACGCGCCGCTGCTGGGCCAGAGCGCGGTTGCTGCCACCGCTCCCCCTCTCGCCTTCCCGGCTTCGGCTCCGGCACCTTTGCAGGCCGGGAAGCATCGGGGCGCGCACCTACGGAGCTCCGCCGGCCTCAGAGGTCTGCCGGCGTCCGGGCGGGTGGGGGCCTTGGTGGGGCAGGGAGAAAGTGGCGCTGCTGGAGAGCCAGCAGATGGGCATGCCGGGTGGTCTCCGAGCCTCGCCAGGAAAGCAAGCCGAGCGCCGGCCAGAGCACTTTCTTCCTTCTCCCGCCACCGAGAAGAGAGAAAGAGAAAGAAAGAAAGAAAGATTGGAAAAGGCATGGATGTTTCTTATGTGCATTCACACATTCAGGGACGCCCTCACTTTCTCTCATCCAGATATACCTGCACACATGGAACCGTTTTATAAGCCATAAACTCTATGTCTTGGGAGTTGGTGAGTAATTTGAAATTTTAGGAGCATCTCATAGCTGCTGTCACAAGATATTTGCCTTGGGGGAGGTTGCTTCCTACTGCAGAAGAAAGAGAGAGACAGACAGACAGACAGACAGACAGAAAAAGAAAGAAAAAAGAGAGAGAGAGAGAGAAGGAAAAGAAAGAAAGAAGGAGGGAAGGAAGGAAGGAAAGAAGGAGAAGAGAAGAAGAGAAGGAGGAGAGGAGGAGAAGAGAAAGAAAAAGAAAAAAAAAGAAAAGGAGGAAGAAAGAAAGAAAAGGAAGAAAGAAAAGAAAAAAGGGAGGAAGAAAAAAGAGGGAGGAAGAAAGAAAGAAGAGGGAGGAAGAAAGAAAGAAAAAGATGGTAGGAAGGAAGGAAGACAGAAAGAAAGAAAAAGAAAAGAAAGAAAGATGGTAGGAAGGAAGGAAGACAGAAAGAAAGAAAAATAAAGAAAGACTTATGACCACAATTGAGCCCAAAATTTTGGTTGCTAAGCAAGAGCGTTGTTAAGTGAGTTTCACCACATTTTACAAGTTGGCTATGCCCACCCGGTCACCTGACCACCAAGCCATGTCCACCTGAAGGGGGTGGAGGTGGGGGGCACTGAGAATGAGTTTGTAGCACCAAGGGGGCGGTGGACTGAAAAAGTTTGGGAACCACTGGTTTAGTGACTGTTCGAAGTTGCAACAGCACTGAAAAAAGTGACTTATAACCATTTTTCACACTTGTGACCATTGCAGCATCCCACAGGTCATGTGATTTACATTCAAATGCTTGAGAACTGGTTATTTATGACACTTGCAGTGTCCCGGGGTCATGTGATCACCTTTTGCGACCTGACAAGCAAAGTCAATGGGAAAGCCAGATTCACTTAACAACGGTGTTACTAATTTAACAACTGCAGTGATTCACTTTAACAAATGTGGCAAGAAAAGTTGTAAAATGGGGCAAAACTCACTTAACAAATTTCTCACTTAGCAACATAAATTTTGGGCTCAATTGTCAAAAGTCGAGGACTACCTGCATAATACTACAGAATAAATGAGGCAAGGCAGAATTTTCCACAGACAATTCAGCTGTGCCCTCCAACCCATACAGTTTTTAATAGAAAGATCCCAAAATGGTCACTTCGTGTGATAAAAGCAAATCGGTCCTCGTTGCTGCTAATTTGTGTGCCAAAACTTAGTTTAGGATTTGCTGGTTGGATACCAAAGAATGGGAACACCAAGGAAGACACCAGAATGGCAACAAACCTGTTAGCAAATGTTTATTCAGAAATTGACCCTGAGTGTATTCACAGTGCCAGGGGGCTCCTACTGCTGTGTGAGCCCAAATGGCAAGGACATCGGTTTATGGAATGAACCTTTTCCTTCCTCCCCCACCCTTTGGAATGCTGGCACACAATGGGGAATACACATTGAGAGGAATGTGCTAGTTCCTGCTGTTTCCTAGTGAGAGACTTAGGGGTCAAAATCCTTGGGTATGTAACTGATTCGGATCTTGTCAATTGCAGGCAGCCAGAGGGGGGCCAGAGGGTTCTAAGAACTAATTAAGTCACAGAGCAGAGCTTATTAACTTGTGAAAAAAGCTGCTCACAAGGGGGTGGGGAAATGGCTTAACCATAGGACTCTACATACCTATTATATATAAGATAAATGCAGAAGTTTCATAAAGGTCATACAAAGAGACTGGAATTTCAAAATGTCAGAAATCAATTAAATGGAATCCAGGCAAGAGAAGACCTTGAGTGGAAACCCATTTAGCTTCTGTTTTTATACAAAAATTATATACTGCCTATCATGTAAAATATCTCTTCACTGATCTGAATCCATGATTTGCCTTCCCAGCAAAATGTCTACTCTGGGTATGGTTCTCCTGGGCAATATGGTGTCCCAGGCTCTTATTCCCCAACACCCCAACAGCCACCAGTTCCTGGGCAGCACCAAGGGAGCATGAGTCAGGTAATATATTTCACTTTATTAAATACTGTTTTCTATTTTAGATACAGTATGGGGGGGAAGGAAATATAAATACACAAATCCAATCACAAAAGGTTTAAAATTCATCTCAGAAATTCTCAGTACTATCCTTAATTTGTTAAGAGATGGCTGAGTACTGAGATGAATAGATTTTTCTGATACTTTCCTAAAGGTTTCTGGCTGTAATGCCACCTCAAGTGTGTACAGTTGAGCAGATTTTCTGGTTGTAATGCCACCTTGGTGTGTGCAGTTGATGAGTTCAGGCAATTGTATACTATACAACAGGGGTCCCCAACCTGTGGGCCGCAGCCCACTACCAGGCCATGGCCTATTTGCAACTGGGCCGCATGAGTGGTGGGCCAGAGCATGCAGCCCAACTCAAGTGAGCAGCAGGCGCCAGCGCATGCAGCCTGACTCACACGACCGGCAGGCACCGGCGCTTGCAGCCCCACTTGCGTGAGCGGCAGATGCCAGCAGTTGCTGCCCCATTCACGCAAATGAAGCTGTGCGCATGCCTGCCCCTCACACAAAACCATCCCCTCTTCCTCCCCCCCCCCCGAAAGATTGGGGAAGGCTGTTATACAATATGGGGGGTATAATTTGCCTTTTCACCTTCTCAAATCTGTTGGTTTAGCATGGGTCTGCAACCTTAAACACTCAAAGAGCCATTTGGACCCATTTCCCACAGAAAAGAAAACACCGGGAAGCCAATAATTTAACAACCAGTGTGACTGGGTGGGCATGGCCAACTCGACATCACTCACTCCCACCCAGTCACATGACACCCCCCCCCAGCCAAGCCTACCCAGCCGGTCATTAGGGCAGAGAACCGGTTGTTAAATTATTTGCCCGGCCCCGCCTCAACCCTCCCCTCCCAGCCACCTTTTGCCACACCCGGCCTCGGGTGTGTTGTTCATCTTTCTCTATGTGTCTCTGTCTCTTTCTTTTTCTTTCTTTTTCTTTCTCTCTCTCTCTCTCTCTCTCTCTCTCTATATATATATATATATATGTGTGTGTGTGTGTGTGTGTGTGTGTGTGTGTGTGTGTGTGTGTGTGTGGTGTCTCTGTCTCTCTCTTTCTCTGTGCTGCACAAGGGGTGGCTGAGGAGCGAGCACGAGCTGCGACGGCGGCTTCCCCGAAGACGACCTTCCTCCTCACGCGACCCCCCTGGCCGGCTGTGGCGGGGCCGGGAGGGCGCACACAAGCGGGGAGACCCTCAAGCGAGCGGCTGGGCTCGGCCAACGCGCAGCGAAGGCGCGCGGGGCAGGCGGGTTGACCGGCTGACGGACGAGCATCTGGCAAGGGCGCTCTGGCTTTCTCCAAGCCTGACCCCTGGGGTGGCCATGCGAGGTTCGGCAGGGCCAGCCCCCTTTTCCCACTGCCCTGAGCTGCTTTACTCCTCCAGTGGAGCAGTGCCGCCGCCGGCGTTGATTGAAAAGCATCCTCCGGGCGGCAAAAGTCCCCCATGCGAGGTTTAAAGCCGTGGCTGGGTGCTGCGGGACCGACCCCCTTTCCGTCGCCCGTCAGACCCAGCAAGAGATGAGGCGCTGGAGAACCAGCCCCAGCCGCTTCTCTCCACAGCAGAGGGATGAAAGTAGGGAGCCGCAGCAGAGGGATAAAAGAGCCACATGTGGCTCCGGAGCCACGGGTTGCCGACCCCTGGTTTAGCAGCATCCAATGATGGTGCAGTAGTTAATGACTGAAGTGGAAGATAACTATGGCACGTAAAAATAAGTTTGTGAGACCAGAAGCTTAAAAAAGCAATACAATAGCAATAGCACTTAGACTTATATAGTGCCCCAGTAGTGCTTTACAGCACTCTGGGCAGTTTAAAATGTCAGTGTATTGCCCCCAACAATCTGGGCCCTCATTTTACTGACCCCGAAGGATGGAAGGCTGAGTCAACCTTGAGCCCATCAGGATCGAACTCCAGGCTGTGAGCAGAACTAGCCTGCAATACTTCATTCTAACCACTGTGCCATCAGTGAAGTTTTTTATTTCTTCTTGCACTGATGGCAGAGAGCAGACACTTTGGAAACATGAACAACTGAGGGCCAGTTTGGTCTAGAGGTTAAGGTGCTGGCTTAGAAACCAGGCGACTGGAGTTCTAGTCCAACCTCAGGCATGAAAGCTGATTAAGTGACCTTGGGTCTCTCTCTCTCTCTCTCTCTCTCTCTCTCTCTCTCTCTCTCTCTCTCTCTCTCTCTCTCTCTCACACACACACACACACACACACACACACACACACACACACACACACATCATAA
>QLTV01001519.1:27666-38107 GCA_003457575.1 Thermophis baileyi
ACTCCCTCTCCTCCCCACCTCACAGTGGTTGTTGTGGGGAAGGAGGGGGTTTCCTGCCTTGAGTTGTTTGTAAAAATAATGACAGCAGGATTTTTTAAAATAAAACTTGGCTTTTAGAGAAAGAAGTAAACTCTTTGAATAAACAAGTGGAACAATTTGTGGTCCTCAGGGCATTGTACTATATTTCTGTTGGCCCAGCCATTGTATTTGATATTCACAGAAAATGGGGGGTTTAGTGTAACAGTACAGAAAAAATAGAAGTTACACCAGCTTACACAAGAGAAACAGAGATTGAACCAACCCCCAACTCCATCAAGTTAGCTCTCTGCTTTTAACTGTTTTTAAAAATGCGGCTGCCAGTCCCAGGCATGGAAGATGAAGGGATGTTGTACTCAAGCCAGCCTCAGCAAATGCAAATCCCTAACCCGCCGCAGTCCCCTATGCAGCATCCCAACCACCCTTCGCAGCATAGCAACCTACCCTTGGGCCCTGGGGGGCAGCAGCAGCAGGGTGGTCCTCCTGGAGGGTTGCACTCTCAGCCAAACCAGTCAAGTGCCTCCTATAACCAACAGCAGCACTCTTACCAGGAAGCAGCCAAGCCCAAGAAAGGACAGCAGCTGTGGAACCGCATGAAACGTGAGCTTCAGGGAGTAGAGGTGGAGGGGCTTGAATAGGCCTTCAGGAAAGGAAGGCAAAGCATTTTCAGGGACTTTGTTACCGGGAAGGGGAGTTGGCAGTAGCTGGAGGAAGCATTATTTCCAGCTTCTGGTGTATTATCAGTTATGGCATAGTTTCTGGCATAATTTAAAGCCTTCGCTTTAATGAAGTAATTTCTGCTTTGAGGTTTATTAGCATACTGTATAGGGAGATGGAAAGAGAAAAGAATATGCCCCTGAAATGCTTAGCTTCCTGTGACACATCAAAAATGGTTTTCATTCATTTGTTGGGTTAAGCCAGTGGTTCTCAACCTTTCTAATGGCGTGACCCCCCCGCGACCCCCCCGCCGCAACCCCCCCGCGCGGGATGAGGAGCATTTGGGTTCTTTTACCCTCTGCGCATGCGCAAAGCATTCTGCGCATGCGCAGAGGGTAGAAGAACCCAAATGGCGGCGTCCGGGCTACCAGCTGACGGCGACCCGCAGGCACGGCCGAACCGGGACCTTTTTACCCCTGCAGTGACGGTGGCACCAAGATGGCGGGCTAACGCGCGCGGCAACCCCTGTGAAATGGTCGTTCGACCCCCAAAGGGGTCACGACCCACAGGTTGAGAACCGCTGGGTTAAGCCTATAGAAAGTGTTGCCAAGCCATTTGTAACAAATTTAGCTGAGCTGGCAAATCGAGAATGTTCTCTAATGTAGAATAAATAATATCCAACTTTTAAAGAGTTACTGATTGTTCAAGAAGGCATATTAAACGACCTTTGATTCACATCAAGTTTCTGTTATAGATTAAAAAAGGAATTGTTGGCACTGTGCATGCACAGTCCCCCCCCCCTCATTTCTGTTGGACAGTGGTACAAAAGCTTCAACTTTACTGAACTTGGAAATCTTATTTGGGCTTTGGGAAACCCCATCATGATTGGGGCTTCCCTGCTGCTGACATTTTAGTCCCCCAAGGATATAGTGGATATCCTGCAAGCCACAGGTAGCCTTGAGCATCTTAGCGTATCTCCAAGAATGTGTTGTCGAATTCAAGCAGCAAAATGGCCAGATTCTAGAATCATGATTTTGTTGTTATTGTTCAGCATTAAGAACGGGAATGGAAGAAAGCTGATGAATAAATTGATAAAAGAGGATATAATGGAATAGGAGTTTGGTATGAATATATGGGTCCCGGTGGGCAAGTGGAAAATGTTTCATTCATGTTGTTAGAAGCTCTGTGGATTCAATCTATTATGTTGGAGTCAAACTAAGTTCTTGCCCTTGTCTCAAGAGCTTTGGCAAGAGCTATGTATGGCTTAAATGGAAACTGTAGCTTATATCGTCCCATAATGTTTATGAAAATGCACAAAATGCTCTCGGTACTGCTATAAGGGCATTTGTAAATGCATAAAGCTGTTTCCTCACATATGTGGTCACAAATTTGGGGAGTATCAGAATATGTTAAAATAATCCTTGGTGCCTCTGCTTCTCTTGAGGGGAAGGTTTATATATAGATTTAGAGAGAGAGAGAGACTACTAAATCTGAAAAGTATTTTTTTTAAATGCATGCACATACACACCTATGAATCCTCTTTTTATTTTTATAAACAGAAACACCTGGGTCTGGTGGTCTAAAATTCAACCTTCCAAAGTGTCCCTTTGTAGTAACAAATCAGAACTTCAGCTCTTTGGAGCAGCAGCAGCAGCAGCAGCATCCAAACTTTGCCTCCCAGCAGAATTCAGAGAAATGTCACAATCATAGGTTTGCAACTTTCCTCTCTTCTCATTTGTATGCAGCCCAAATCACCCAGGTAACTCTAGGTAGTTTACATCATGGGGTTTAAGCAATGATAAAATCAGGATAGAGGACAAAAACAGATAATTTGGTGTGAACAAAACGTGGGAATGTCCTAAAAACATTTCCTCCATTTTTGTGTCTCTGTCTTTGAATAGAGAGTTTACTGTGCTTAGTAAAGTGAAAGAGATTCAGATGAGGTACTGAGCAAATCCCAGACTGGGGGAAAAACTTTGCAATAAGCCTAATAGGAAGCAACCTCTTGCTGCTTCTCATCCTTAGAGCTTTTAGAGTCTGAATAATATAAACATAATGTAAATAAAATATATTAGATTCCGTTCATTTGAAATTTCTTAAATTGTGCTAGGGATTGCCAACCTAAGAACCATGCCTAGCCTGCTGCATCAGAAGTTGTGCCAGCCAAGTGGTGCAGGGAAGCCTCAAAACACTGGTGTTTTTTCTTTGGTTTATCATAGTATGTTGACTTCGGTTCCAGTAACCCATCCTTGAGTCGTCTTAGCTGGCTGATTTTGTGGCATATTTGTGGTGAGGAGCAGAAATATATTTTACACGAAGTGGTAGTGCTTCAAATATGAATATGCTATGGAAATTATGTGTTCTTGTTGAAGGATCTTAGGAAGTAGTGCCTTTTCCAGTGTTTTATGGAGTGTAAGGGTCATACCACCAGGTGATCCATCAGGTAATTCTCCACTTAACGACCATAGTGGAGCCCGGAATTTCCATCGTAAGTCATGATGGTTATAAGTTGGAGGCATCCACACGGCTGACACAATTTTACTACCTTTTATGCAATGGTTGTAAAGCAAACCAAACCAGCAAATGACATTGTAAACCATGGTCATGTGACCTTGAACCCTGCAACCGACCATAAGAGTGAGCCGGTTGCCAAACACTCAAAATACGGTAATGTGGCCACAGTGGGGTGCTGCTGTCGGAATTCCATACTTGAGTTGTTCCTTTTGGGCATCTGTTGTAATTTTGAACAGTCGCTAAGCAACTAGTTAAGTGAAGAGTACAAATATGGAATAAAGCCATATGTGTTTCTGTGAGGATGTTTGCAAATTGTAAAAGAGCATCCCTCACGTCCAGGGGAATGCTGTGATAATGTGGCAGTAGCCTTTTGAAGGATGTCTGTTTCTCATAGGTTATGATGCACTGGGAGGGAAACAGTAATGTCAAGAGGACAGAAGCAGGTAAATCAGATCTTAGTGCTGCCTTTTAGGCCCACATATTTGGATGCTAAGGGTTAGGGTTCATGGCTATTGTGTTTGTTGGTTAAGGCATACAGGTAGTCCTCGACTTACAACCATTCGTGTAGTGACCATTCAAAGTTACAGCAGCACTGAAAAAAGTGACTTATGACTGGTTTTCACACTTCTGACCCTTGCAGCATTCCCCACAGTCATGTGATCAAAATTCAGCCACTTGGCAACTGGCTCATTTATGATGTTTGCAGTATCCCAGGGTCATGTGATTACCTTTTCTGACCACCTGGGTCATTCCATGTCAAGTTGTCTGGGGGTCCCTGCTCGACCATCACGGATTTCGATGAAATTTTGTGTGAACATGCACACATGTCCCCAATGAACATTGGTAAAGTGTTACGTGTACCGATGCAATACTTGCGGAGATATGGTCATTTGTGTGACCCCATACCGCAGCCTTCTACAGTATGACTCTGAGGTTCCAGCAACTTTGAGACATAATATCTCCGGCAATATTTTGTTGAGAGAAACAAAACTTGGCCAACTTGTACAACTTTTTGTGCTCTATTAAACAAAATAATAAAAACATTCTCATGAGCGATCTCCAGCTAGATAATTTGGAGCAAAGTTGGCCGAAACTCTTTAGCTTCCTTTCAACTAATCTTAACCATTTCTAAAGTGTGTGTTGCAGTTAAATGTATTAGTGGAGCCTTGCTATTTTAAAATTTTCTTTTTCCATATAGTTCTTCAACAGGTAAGCCTGAAGATTGGCCACAGGACATGAAAGAGTATGTCCAGCGTTGCTTCACAGCCTGTGAGTCAGAGGAGGACAAAGACCGCACAGAGAAGCTGCTTAAGGAGGTCCTACAGGGCAGGCTGCAGGATGGCACTGCCTATACCATTGACTGGAGCAGGGAACCATTGCCTGGGTGCGTAGCTTTGGGGACAGAGGTGGAGATGGGATTTGGAGAGCATTGATCTTTTTATTAGTGTCTAAATTAAGCCAAATTAGCTTAGTGCTTTCTACGTATGTCCCTCCTGATAGTATTACTTTAAGATAAGAAGAGGCAAAAAGATAGTGATCAGCTAGAGAACGATGAACATGGTCACTGACTGGAGATTTGAATATAGGTAGTCCTCAACCTATGACCATAATTGAGCTCAGAATTATGGTTGTAAGTCGTGCCAGTCATTAAGTGGGTCAAGATGTGACCGTGTCTGTTTTATTACCTTTATTTCAGCAATCATTAAGCAAATCCGTTGTCCAAAATGGGCATTTTTGCCAGAAACAAACATTGGTTTTCAGCAAAAAAACAAAAACCATAATAACTTGCAGTGACATGACTGTGGGACACTGGAGATGGCTATAAATGGGCTGATTGTTGGACTCCCAAAATGCAAGGGCACCCCAACTGTCAGAACTTCGAATCTGGGTCATAAATAGCTCTTGGGAGATCTGTCATAATTTCAAACATTCACTAAGTGATAAGTTGATGACTACCTGTAATATTCTTTATCTCTGTCTAATGAACTAAGAAGGGGAGAATGCTTGGAAGACCAAGATTTCTGTTCTTTTTTTTTAAGGATGTATTTTCCTTAAGAGGCAAATAAGGCTAGTAGACTTGATTGCATCTAGTGGAGTTAGCATGCAACATGTTCAACTTTTTTAGCTGGCATGTATGTTTTAGAGTTTAGAGTGCATATAATGGATGGCCTAGTTGCCATGGTGAGTAGCTTGCTCATTCACAAAACCATTTCCTAAGATTCAGCAGATCTGTTATTCCTTCTACAGCTTGGGCCGAGACAACTTGGCTGAAAGCCCCAAGAAAAAGCAGCAGCGCTGGGAAGTGTCTTCTCTCCACTCGCCACGTGCCTCTATGCAGTCAAGTCTTGCTCAACAGCAGCAGAGGAGTGGTGGTGGCAATTCTCAGCCCCAGCGAGGGGGAGGTAGTGGAGGAGCTGGGACTGGTTGGACACGTGGGAATGCCTTCCCCACCAAATTTGGAAACCACAATGTTTTCATGAAGGAAAATAGCTCCTCCTCAAGTGTTGATTCACGTTCTAGATCAAGGTCATCATCCCGATCTCCCAGTCGCCACTTCCGAAGAAGGTAAACAACGGAGGTCAAAGAATAGAATATATTTGTGACAGTTATCTTGAATCTGTGTAGTTCCCATTTTAGCCTGTTTTTGGCCTGCAGAATGCTTCTGGAGGCGGGGGAGGTGAAAAAGGGACGCGTGGACGCCCCGGGAGGCCAAAAACGGGGCACACGGAGGCCTCTCGGGGCATCCACGTGCCCCGTTTTTGACCTCCCCTGCCTCCAGAAGATAGACAGACAGACAGAAAGAGAGAGAAACAGAGAGAGAGAGAGAGACTTGTTGATTGTAAGCTCCTTGGGGCTGAGAAGAATTGCTGCAAAACTGAGTTTCCTGAAGTGGACCACTAGACTCCTAAACGACTGAAAAAATGATCTAGTAAAAAGAAAAGTCAACCAAAAGAGCAACATGCAAACAAAAGCAAAAAAACCATCCCCAGGAGCAAAACAAATTAAAGTTTAATTTGTGTGCATTGTTTAATGGACTGCTAAATTGGCCATGCCCACCCAGTCACATGACCTCCTAGCCACGCCTACCCAGCCAGTCTGCCCCTCCCCCAACAGTCTGAGGGACCGTGAATTGGCCCCCTGTTTAAAAAGTTTGAGGACCCCTGCACTAGACTATGCAATGCCATTGCAATGGGAAGGAGTGATGAAGAAGGCCATTGTTTAGTTGCCCTAAAAATTCAGTAAAGGTTTAAGAAGTGATGTGGTATAACCTAAGCCCTCTTCCTTACCACAAATAATATTACTTTTCTTTTTGTTTGCTTTTTGGGAAGGGGGGGGGGGGCTGATTACAATACCAGGCCTTGAGTTTAACATAACAGCCAAAGGTAAATCTTTTCTTCATCTTTATATAGTGATTCAGATTCAGACAGCTCCTATTCTGGAAATGAGTGTCGCCTGGGTGGCCGCTGGAATGCTCAGAAAAACCAAGGGCGTGGAGGCCACATGGATAGAGGGCAGATGAGAACACAGCGAGGAAAAAGGCAAGTTGCATGGGGAGAGGGCCTTCAGTGTGATTGCTAGTTGCTAATAGGTGATTTGGAAATAGAACTTGTAAGAGTGATTGTAAGAAATTTTTAGTCTTTGTCTGACCCTCAGAGGAATGGAATCATGCAAGCAGCAGTGCTGTATCCAGAACTGTTATGCACAAAGTCCTCAATACATGCCAATCCTACTCTGCAAGATCCTTAGGGATTTTGGACAATTCAAGTGTGAGGCCCAACTCAGATTTAATCCAGTTTTATTAAAGAGATTGTTTCCTACTGACACGTGCGATTACTTGTATAGCAGATGTGGCTTTTCCTTGAGGTATCATACATTTCTTCAGAAGTTTCACTTTTGGCCCTACATTCATACATACTGAGGAGCCGTGATGGCGCAGTAGTTAGGATTGCAGATAACAAATCATTTTCTTAGAGACCTCATAAGTTCCTCTTACCTTCTTGGTATCTGTTGTAATTTTCAGTTTTCCAGCTCATTGCATTTCTTAACATGGTTCCTTTGCAGCTGTTTGAGTCCATCTTAGCCCATTTGTCTGCTTCCTGTGACATTTCCCACTTCCATTCATGCTCTAAAGTGCTTATCTTGTGTCTAAATTGTAATCAGTGAACAAAGATAGTACAGCAGTAATGATCATGAAGATCCCACCAGGCTCAAGGTTGACTCAGCCTTCCATCCTTCTGAGGTCAGTAAAATGACCCAGATTGTTGGGGGTCTCACTCTGTAAACCTCTTAGAGAGGGCTGTAAAGCACTGTGAAGCAGTATATAAGTCTAAGTGCTATTGCTCTTGCTATCTATGAGTAATTAGTATAAAACAGTTCAACACAAACACTCATGAGTATTGCATGGATGATTGCATAAGGGTCTTAGCAACCCATCCAGTTCATCTCTCTCTCTATCCATCTAGACATGATCAAGGTCCTCCCAAGCGCCATCGGAACCACAACACTATGGATTATGAACACCCTGAAAAGGAGTTCAAGAAGGAATGGAGGGCAGCACGCTTCCAGCACAGAGTCCATCCCAAAAAGCTGCGTCTGGAACCTCTTATCTTACAGATCAATGCTCTGGACACTGTTGGCTCTGATGGCCTTGACTGGAATGAGCTGAAGATTGTAGGCACCTGCCAAGATATCACAAAGCATTACCTGCGCCTCACCTGTGCCCCAGACCCGTCCACTGTCCGGCCTCTGTCAGTGAGTAACCACCAAGGGGAAAGCAAAAAGAGCCTGCCTAGTACAGGTAGTCCTTGACATATGACCACGGTTGAGCCCAAAATTTATGTTGCTAAGTGAAAAATTAGTTAAGTCAGTTTTGCCCCATTTTACAACTTTTCTTGACACATTTCTTAAGTGAATCACTGCAGTTGTTAAATTAGCAAAACCATTAAGTGAATCTTGCTTTCCCATTGACTTTGCTTTCATAATGTCACAAAAGGAGATCCCATGACCCCGGGACACTGCAACTGTCATAAATATGAACCAGTTGCCAAGCGTCTGAATGTAAATCACATGACCATGGGGATGCTGCAATGGTCATAAGTGTGAAAAATGGTCATAAGTCACTTTTTTCAGTGCCATTGTAACTTTGAATGTCACTAAACCAACTGTTGTAAGTCGAGGACTATCTGTCCCAAGGGTGCTTTTGAAGACATTTTGCTTCTCATCCAAGAAGCTTCTTCAAGCTCTGACAGGATAGTGGGGAATGGAAGGATTTATATTCCTTGCAGACAGCTGGTCATTTGCATCCTTTTAGAGCAGGGCTGTCAAATTCCCTGGCCTGTGGGCCGGATGCATCACGCGCTGGCCACGCCTGGTTTAGCGAAGGGGGAAAAAGTCCCGATACATCATGTGACGCCGACGTGACTTTGACACCCCTGTTTTAGAGGGTTGTTGAAGCACTTGGAGGTTTATCTGTGTCCTCAGGGTCACCTGAGTAGTGCTCCTGGTTCCTGTAGTCTGCAATTTTTTCCTCTGGAAATCCATTCCTACTCCCACACCATTCAAGTGCTTCAAAAGGATGCAAATGACCAGCTGTCTGCAAGGAATATAAATCCTTCCATTCCCCACTATCCTGTCAGAGTTAAAGAAGCTTCTTGGATGAGAAGCTAAACGTCTTCAAAAGAAAAACAAGAAAGTCCAGTTGCCTCCTGAAAAAGCACCTTTGGGACAACCATCACCTGGATGACTGAGAATCTCTACAAACTTGAGGACTATCTGTATATTTTTGCTTCCATTTTGCCCTGTCCTTTATATCAGGGGTCCTGTCATGGTCCCATCGGAGCCTGGGTCCGAGGAGGAGGAGATGGAGCTGGG
This sequence comes from Thermophis baileyi, assembly GCA_003457575.1. Lineage (NCBI taxonomy): Eukaryota > Metazoa > Chordata > Lepidosauria > Squamata > Dipsadidae > Thermophis > Thermophis baileyi. The sequence goes on from QLTV01001519.1 coordinate 36,745, forward strand.
GCCGACGGAGGGGGAGGGCGCAGTCCCTATGACCCATGAGGAACAACCTGGGAATGAGGACGAGGGAGTCCTGGGTCCCTCGGGCCTTGGAAGAGTAGGCAGGGAGGAAGAGAGGGCGCAGGCGGACTGAGGAAGGGGGGAGGAGATGGAAAGGGCAGGCAGAGGAGGGGCGGAGCTCTGGAGATGAGCAAATGCTTCCTCCATCTGATCCCCGAGTGCAGAGAATGGAGAGGAGGCAGAGTCAGTGTGGGGTGACCCGACTACTCGGAAGGAGGGCGCGCCCCCTCCCAGGATCACCTGGAGAGTAGCATTTAAGGAGATGCCATGGGGAGGGGTTTTTGTCGGGAACAAGCATTGTATTTCGTGGCAACATGCTCCATGGCTCCGAGAAGAACTTTGCTCCAGAATCCTTGGTGGTGTGGACTCAGGTTTGATCCTTTGCTTTGACATTCGTCGTGAACTTTGCCAAGTTTGAGCGCCTGTCTTGCCCCCAGGGCAGTGCTGCTCCTGTGGACTTTCACTGCTGGGAAGTTGCACGAAGCGTGTGCGGGCGTGTGTTCGAGCCTTGCTCTTGGACTGTAAGGGTAACCTGGGGGCAGAGACCTTGGAGAACGGACTGGGAATTGCTGGATTGTGGGGATTGTGGGGGATGGTGGTTGAATAAAAGTTGTCAAGCTTCAGCCTAGCACATGTTGCTTGCGCGCCAACCCTGGGTCATAACAGGTCCCCAACCCCTGGGGCCATGGCCCGGTACCAGGCTGTGGCCTGTTTCGAACATGGCCACGCAAATGGCGGGCAAGCGCACATGCGCGCAGTTCCACTTTTGCGGGCAATGGGTGAGAGTGCATGTGTGCAAAGCTCCATTTGTGGGAGCAGCAGGTGCAGGCACAAATGGAGCTGCACAGTCAGGGTTCCGAATAGCATCTGAAATTAAATCAGAGTCCGAGGCAAGGCATTCCTCAAAGATCCAATTTATTAACAGAGCCATGTCAGCACGGCTGGGAGAAATCCCTAATCTGAAGCCTTCGGGGTTTCTCCACCCAGTTGAAAGTTCAAGCCTTTGTCCCCACACCCCCAAGTTCATCACATGAACCAATCTTCATTGCTTCATCCTCTGGTAGCTTGGTTGGAACTCCCCCTTCTTCCGTGCAGGTGCAGGACAAAGGATGACCTTGACAATCTAGAAGGAATTTGTTGTGGCTACATGCAGACATCCCTCATGCAACTGCCCCTCCCAAATTCCCACAGCAAAGAATACATTTTAAACTAATATAAAGTGTGGCAGGCCAAAGATCCAAAGAAAATGGCTTCAGCCTGACACCTACAATGTCTGAAGGCAAGCACTTTTTGATAAAGAAAGATG
>QLTV01001519.1:61693-72861 GCA_003457575.1 Thermophis baileyi
GACTTACAAACAATGAAAGACTCACTGCTGGAGGATTCTGGTCTGAGCAGGTCATATTGGGGTGAAGCCATGTTGACTGCTAATTATTTAATTAATAGGCTGTGGCGTTCATCAATTAATGATACTCCATATGCAGTGCTATATGGGAGAAAACCATCTCTGGCACATTTAAGAGTTTTTGGAAGCAATGTGTGGGTGCATATTCCAAAGGCAATTAGAAGAAAAGGACAACCAAAGGCTAGAAAGCTCAGGTTTGTGGGCTATGAGCCAGGCTCAAAAAGATATTGTTTTAGCAATGGGAGCAAAAGTATAGTGATTTCCAGGTCTGCTAGCTTTGCAGAGCAAAATTGGAACAGAATTAATGCAAATTTTTGGAATGATTCACTTAGTGACGGTAACTCACTTAGTGATGGTAACTCACTTAGTGACGGTGTCAGCGTTCAGGGAGGAGAAACTGAAGAAGCTGAAAAAGATATGAAGCAAGAGAGGGTTGAAATACAGGAGCAGTCAATGCCACGCAGTGTTGTGGCCCGCCGGCGACCCGTGCAGCTGGTTGCGGACTCTGACAGCGAAGAGGCTGTGGTGGTGATGCGCCGGCGGCCTGTGCAGCTGGTACCCGAGTCGGACAGTGAGGAGGTTGGTGTGGACTCGGTGCCAGAGGCAGAGATGCAGCCAGGGCCTTCAGAACCTCCAGAGGCTCCCATCACTGATGAGGAAGAAGAGGAAGAGCCTATTCTGAATGCACGGGCACGCAGAGCTGCCAAGAGGCAAGAATGGTTACTCAGGAGGAGGTCTCCTCGGGAGTAAGGCTTTGGGCTAATTGGCCACGTAGCCTATTTAAAGTAATGACCACGCTCAACTATGTTGCAGGAAACAACTCCGTTCAATCCACGAATTGATTTGGTTTTCCTGTTTAGCTCTTGATTCAAATCTGCATTACTTTTCCTGTTCCTAGTTCGGGCTATCGTTTTAGAGATGGAAGCAAAAGAATAGTGATATCCAGGTCTGCTAGTTTTGTAGAGCAAAATTGGAAAAGAATTGATGCAAATTTATGTAATGATTCACTTAGTGTCGGTGATCCACTTAGTGACGGTAACTCATTTAGTGATGGTAACTCACTTAACGATGGCGTCAGCGTTCAGGGAGGAGAAGCTGAACAAGATCTGAAGCAAGAGAGGGTTGAAGCACAGGAGCAGTCAATGCCATGCAGGTCAGAGCGATGGAACAAGGGGATTCCACCTGACAGGTATTCTGCTAGTAAAGTTAAAGTGTGTAATGTATGGTATGAGCCAAGGAACTATAAGGAAGTATTGGCATTACCAAAAATTGAACCAGAAAAGGGGAAAGAAGCCATGGATAAGGAAATGAAATCCATGGGAGAACATGAAGTGTTCACATCTATGATTTTGCCACAGGGTAGCAAAGATGTAGGATGCAAGTGGGTATACAAAAAGAAAGTACTACCCAATAATGAGGTACAATATAAAGCAAGGTTAGTGGCACAAGGTTTTTCACAGATGAAAAATGTGCACTATGATGAGGTATTCGCGCCTACAGTAAAGAGTGAAAGCATCAGTGGCACTAGCGGCAGTGGCACATGGCCATAAAATTTGGCATTTTGACATAACCACTGCATTCCTCAATGCAGAATTAGAGGAAGAAATTTACATGGTTCAAGCACCAGGGTATGAAAGTAAAAAGCCTAACATGGTGTACAAATTGAACAAGGCCATTTCTGGGCTGAAGCAGTCAGCCAGGAATTGGAATATCTGTTTAGATAATGCATTGACGGGTCTTGGGTTCAAGAGTTGCAAGGTTGCATATACACTGGAAAGTTACAAGGTGGGGATTGTCAACTATTAGCATTTGTGGATGATCTTTGTTTCTTTGCAAAGGATGTATCACAGTAAAAGGGATACTCAAGTATTTGGAGGGAGCTGTGAATGTGGGTCTTCAAATACAGCTCTAGGAAGAATATTAAATTATTTGATTTATGTCTCTTCCAGTCATGAAGGGAGGAGTGTTAGAATATTCATGACTGGGAGAGCCATGGTAACAAGGTCAGCCAATGAATAGGCATAGCAACTAAGTCAGCCAATGAGAGCTTAAACACATCTGAGTCTGTGCAGAGAATTGAAACTGAAACTTAAGCTAGAAGGCTGGGCGTGGCTCAGCCCACTCTGTACTCTGTCTGCTCTGAACTAGAAACTAGAAACTGCTTGTGCTACGTTAAAGAAGAACTCTGATACTGGTATTGTAAATACTCATCTGTTATTATGTATATAAAGAAGTTAATGAATCCAGCTGAATCAGTTTGTCTGTGTGTGCTTTCTGGAAATGATTTTCTGCAACAAACTCTGACAAACAGCCATGTGCAGCAGGAGCCCACGTGACCACAGGCCCACTTCTGCTTGCTCGCAGCCGCAACGGAGCAGGAGGCAGAGTGGTGTGCCGGTGTTGGTGCCATGGCCACAAGGTGAGGCATGTGTTGGGGTGTGGATGGCCTGGCTGCGGGGGCCCTGAGGTAAGCCAGTCCGTGGTGCATGGAGCAGCTCCACCACCACCACCACCCGCCTCGCCTCATGGTCACGGCACCGGTGTGTTGCTCGACCACCTGCTCCGTTGTGGCCGCGAGCAAGCAGAAGAAGTGGGCCGGTGGCCATGCAGGGCGTTGCTGGATCGGGCTGCTGGAGCCGCCTCTGCAAGGCAAGGCAAGTGTTGGGGCATGGGTGGCCTAGCTGCAGGGGCCCTGAGGTAAGCTGGTGCGGGGCGTGTGAGGCAGCTCCACCCCCCTGCCTTGTGGCATCAGCACTAGCACACCACGCGGCCTCCTGCCCCCCCCTCCCGCGAGCAAGGAGAAGAAGTGGGCCTCCTGTACATGGGAAAAAATAAGGCATACCCTGAAAATAAGCCCTAGTGCTTATTTTGTGGCCCAAAAGAAAATAAGACCCAGTCTTATTTTCGGGGAAACACGGGTAGTGTAATATTAAATAAACTTGACATAAAGATTGCAGCCCCTTCTATACTTGGCAGAGCATAAAAAGTGTAAATTTGTCTTTTTTACATTTTACACATAACTACATGGCAATACAAGAGAACTAATTTGTCTGGCTCAGATTTTGATTGAATTGTTGATTATATACAGGTAGTCCTCGACTTACGACTTCAATTGAGCCCAAAATTTCTCTTGGTAGATGAGACATTTGTTAAGTGAATTTTGCCCCATTTTATGACCTTTCTTGCCACAGCTGTTAAGTGAACCATTGCAATTGTTAACTTAGTGATACAGTTGTTAAGTGAATCTGGCTTCCCCATGTCAGAAAGTCGCAAAATGTGATCACATGATCCCAGGTCACTGCAACTGTCATAAATATGAGTCAGTTGCCAAGCCTCTGAATTTTCATCATGTGACCATGGGGATGCCACAACGGTTATAACTGTGAAAAATGTTCTTGCGTTACTTTTTACAGTGCCGTTGTAACTTCAAACGGTCACTAAATGAATTGTTGTAAATTGAGGACTACCTGTACCATCAGCTCTTAGTTGACCACAGAGTTAGATTTTCTCCATTGGTGATCCATCCCCAACCTGATCCTTCAGTATCACTGCTATCACTGAGTCCTTGCTGCTGATCATCCTCCTTTTTCTTTATACCTTTCCTAGTATAACGGACTTTTCCAGAAAGCTCAGACTTGCTCAATTTGCTATTGTACCCTAGCAAAGGTTCTGGTGTGTGACACCTGAAAAAATATTTTCCATAATAATGATTTATCTTTTCCAGGGTGATCATGAGGAGTTCAACCAGTGCCAGACACAGTTGAAGTCTCTTTATGCAGAGAATCTTCCAGGAAATGTTGGAGAATTCACTGCTTACCGTATTCTCTATTACATTTTTACCAAGAACTCTGGAGGTGCGTGGTGGGGCTGTGGGGAGATAGACTTTTGAGGCTAGTCTTTGAATTTACTTCAACATCTGGGAATCCTTCCTGTTGTGGAGAATTTCTGACAAACACTCTTAATAAACCTTTTGGCCATGTTGTGATCTTTGCCTGTTTAACCCAAGCAGTTGTACAGATGCTCCTAGACTCTGTATCTCTTCCTCAAAACATTTTTTCCCATAATAGCTGGTGTCAGTCATTTTAGGAGACTTAAAATTCTAGAGAAGCTTTTGGGGAAGATAATTTTAAAGACTAAAGTGGATTTAATAGAGCAGGCCAAACCCAATCAGGTGTACATCTTAGAGCAAAGAAGAATAAATATTTTAGCCTAAGTCAGTTCATGGTGAAAGTACTGGTGATCCTTGAGTTACAACCACAATTGAAACTGGAACATTTGTTGTTAATCAGTTCAGTTGTTAAGCAAGATATCATATGATCTCAATTTGCAACCTTCCCTGCTGGCTTCCCCATTGACTTTTCTTGTTGGAAGCTGGCTGGGAAGGTTGCAAATGGTGATCACGTGACCCTGGAATGCTGCAACCATCATAAAGGTGAGCCAGTTGCCAAGCGTCCTGGTTGCGAGCATGTGACCACAGGGATGATGTGACGATTCATAAGTGCAAAGACTAGTTGTAATTTGCTTTTTTCCCCCCAATGCTGTCGTAACTTGGAATAGTTGCTAAATGAATGGTTGTAAGTTGAGGAATACCTGTAAGTGAGAAACGGGTTGTTTTGTGAGACTTTTGGGGTGACTTGCCTTTCTCCCTCCTGCAGATATCACAACTGAGTTGGCATACCTGAGAAAGGAGTTGAAAATGGACCCTTGTGTGGCACATGCTCTTGCCTTGCGAGCTGCCTGGGCCCTCTCCAATTACCACCGTTTCTTCTGCCTGTACCGCCAGGCCCCTTGCATGTCCGGCTACCTCATTGACAAGTTTGCTGAACGAGAGAGGAAAACGGCCCTCAAAGCCATGATCAAAACGTATGTGGAGCTGAACCAGTCCTCGGGTTGAAATGGGAGGGGAATGCCTCACACCTGCACACTTCCCTCCCGCTCCACCTTTGTTGCAATGTCTGGCAAAGGGGCAGATTAGTATCCAGTAGTAAGAAGTGCGTCAAATGGGGTACTCTCTTCAGCAACTTCAAGGAAGGTGTCTATGCCCATGGCAGGTAAGTATGGTAATTGCAGTCTAGTAAGGCAAGCATTTAGGATGTTTAATTATAAACTGGCTTGGCTGTCCCGCTTGACCAGGTGGCAGGTTCACTAGAACTTTCTTGATTTGCTTAGATAGAAAACAAATTCTTTTGCAGAAATCTTTGACTCTGAAATGTGGATCTAGAAGTCATGTTCCTTTGAGAAATGGTTGTTGTTTTATTTGGGTACCTGACGATAAGTGGTTTAGGGGCTGAGCTAGAAACTGGGAGATTGTGAGTTCTAGTCCTCCTTTAGGCATGGCAGGTGATTGGAAAGTCTCTCAGCCCATGTCCCCTCACAGGATTGTGCTTGTGGGGAAAATAGGCGGGAGCATTGCATACGCTGGCTTGAGTTTCACAAATAAAGGTGAGAGATAAATCAAATAGTAAAATAAGCCATTAGACAAAGCAAAGCCAAACTGAAAATACGGGGTTGTGGGAAGAATCAGAGTAGACCGCAGATTGCCTTCGTGGTTTATGTTTTGCTCTTATCTTTCATTATATACCTGAAAGGACAGACTCGGTCTACCAGAAACAGGCATTCTCAATAGATGTCCTTGTGCTTTGAATATTCATCCTGGTTCTCTCGCAGTCTTCAGTTAGGAGGCAATATCTCCATTTGTAGGTTTCCTTTCTGGCCTTTTCCCACATTTTGGGCAGATAAAATAGGGAGACAGCGAGGTGAGGTGCTGTACCAATGCTTGGCCCTGCTGTAGAGATGATCCAGCCCCCCCCCCCCCCGGTGGTTGGATCAAGGTAGCCTCCATGCAGAAAGGAACTCTAGTATGGGAGCAAGAAGTGGCCAGGACATAGGAGCTAATGTTTGGTGAATGATAAAAAGATAAATCTATTATTTTGTATGCTTGTCTCTGGTAGTGAATAGTTAGTGACCAGGGAGGCAGGAAGAATTGAGTTTGCTCTAAATAATAATTTAAGTGTTAGTTGCTCAGGTAGTATGCTTCTGCACACCTGTAACATTCTCTGTCCTGCTTCTTTCCAAAAAATTAGTCTTGGTCACTAAGAAGAATGCCATAGAAAGTTATTCTGGTGTAGGGTTATTTCTCTACTATGGGAGGCACAACTTTATTTTTTAGAATGCTGTCCCTATCGTTGTGAAGAGACATCATTTCCTTTTTCTGAGTCCAAGTCTCCTGCTCTCCAGTGATGCGCAAGAGTCATGACTAACCCCTTACAGCATTTTCTTTTGGTTTGGCTAATCAATTACCAAAAAAAAGCACATCACACTGATGTATTACGCTAGCCGCATGATCAGCAAACACACTAAGAAAATGAATCTTACCAAACTATCTTTTGGAAATGATCTCTACTAGAGATTGCATGAAAAAGATATCAGCTTCCATTCTCAAGCATCCCAATCTGTTCATCTTGAGTTGTTCTAAGGAGTACTTTTTCTTTTTTCCTTGATCCATGTTTCAGAACCACTCCATTAAAAGGTAGAAGGCAGTTTAACTCAATATTTTTCATTTTTGTGATGGTGGCGGTGGTGATACTCAAAGCCTCTTTGAGTAGTTCCATTTCTCCCCTTTTCAACATAAGGAAACTCCTGAACTCTACCAGAAGTCAGTCTGGTCCAGCACCTTTCCCTCAGTGACCAACCAATATCTGTAGCAAGCCCACAAGCAGCATATATTATATGCAGGACCATCCTTCAGTAGGTATGTCCTCAGTGCTGAACTTCCGAGGTCAGTTGTAATACTGGAATGAAACATTTGAAAGACGGGTTGACTTCATTTCCACCTATTGCCAGGGTAACTAAAGGTAAAGAGCCACACATCAGCAGGATGCTGCTTGTCATAGTTTCTCATGTGCTGTCCTTTCCCATTCACCAGTGTCTCTTTTTATCTCCCTCAGTTTCCGCCCAGTGCTTCCGATCTCCTACGTTGTGTCAGAGCTGGCCTTCGAGAGAGAGGAGGAGTGCCAAGCTTTCCTTGCAGCTCTGTCCCTTGTGTACACTAGTCCCGATGCCACCAAGATTGACTGCAAGCAGAGCTTGGCGGTCCTGGCCAATTTCTGAAAGCAGGAAAAAAAAACCACTGCCCTGTTGTAGCCTGTTTTAACATGTACATGTATAGAGAAAGATATATGTGTGTGTTTGTGTGTGTATATATATAAAATCAGATACAGTTGGCTGCTGTGGGTAAGCTGCCACTTCGCCCGCTGTCCACAATGCACTTGGCTAGAACAGGGTAAGATCCACGGACATCAGATGGCATCTGAGATCACCGGGAGCAGAAGAGCAGAGAGTTCGGTCTAAGGAGTCTTGGGGTTTACCAGCAGCAGGGAAAGGAGGTTTCAGGGAAGAATAGTTTAGCGCCATTTACGATCATCTGTTCCTCCCCCACTTCCTCTCATGTCAAGATCCATGAGTTGCTAGAGCCCCTGTCTCTCTTCCCCCATAGTCCGAAATTGCCAGGATAAAAAGTTGGAAATCTGTGGATTAATTGTGGGAGATGATGGAAATTGCCGCCTTGTGTGTTACCATCTCTTCATTGTCATAAGGATTCAGGAAGCTAGAAGATTTTTCCCCTAAGCCACAGAGCAATCCCTCTTAATTAATTTTTAATTATCATGTTTTGGTAAAAGTCTCACCAGGCACTCTTTTATTACACTTGACAGATCTGAAAAAGGCATGAGTGCATATGGCTCTATGTGAATATATGTGAAATATGGTTTTGTACAGAAGCTACCAGTTGTAAATAATATTAGGCAATTTTTTTGTTTAAGAGAAGAAAAAATCCATGTTTTTCTACTTTTATAATGATGAATTTAACAGATGGTTTCCTCTGAAGATGAAAAATTCAGGTTTTGCGTGCACATTTTGTGTGTTTTATTATGCTCCTTAAAAACTTAGCGAAGCAAAATCTGTCTTCACACATTTCCTACCAGTTCAAAGACTTTTTTCCTAAGCAAAGAAGAATGTGAGAGACTTCTTTGTTACAAAACCTTGCAAGGATGTGGCCACGACAAATGAAGCAAATCCAGTGAAGGCCCGGTTTTGCAGCTGTGAAATCAGATCAACAAACAAGAATCTTCACAATCTCCTCTTCTATTGTGTTCTGGAGTTGTCATGCTAAGTTTTTTTAATTTATTTTTTTCTCCCTCTGTCCTCAGTTCTTTACAGGTAAACTTGAAAATGCACCACCCATTTTCACTTTTCTCTCGTCACATTGTTTCAATTTTGTTTTTCAAGTTTTGAAAGATTGTCCAATTATTTTTTCTGTTGTTTTCTTTCTCCCACCCTCTCCCCCACTCTTAGTCTCTTTAGCTTCTCATAATCCCTTCTTCCTCTCTGTTCTCCTTAACTCTAACACCCCTTTTTGTTTTTGAACATGTGTAATTTTGGGATATTTTGGCTTGGGCTGGATTTTTCAAAGATTCCTTTTTCCTTTTCAGAAACCTGAATTTTCTCCCATTTCATTAAAGTCAGTTTTTTTAAAACAGCGCCATCTGCTTCAGTGTGGTGGTGTTCAAAACCTAGCAGAGGTCAGGGGCAGCAGTGACGCGCAACTACTGTAACTTTTCTGTCAGTGCAATCTAATATTCTAAAGCAGGGGTGTCAAACTCAATTTCATTGAGGGCCACATCAGGGTTGTGTTTGACCTCGGAGCGGGGTGTGCGTGGCCATTGTGGGCATTTGACACAGGCTCAAGATGCATTTTTCCCCCTTTGCATTCAAAACAGCTATTCTAGACAAAGGGAGATTTACTTTCTGGCACAAATAGTCTCAATTCCATAATGTAGAGATTAAAGACATGTCGAGTCCCTGACTCTTTTGTAGAGGAGCAGATCTGAATATGTGCATAATATTGTCAGAACAGAGATGTTCCAAAGTTTAGTGTGAGTTAAGACAACCTAAACAACATCCAGGGTATTACATTTATACTTACTGCGTTGAATGATAAATTAACATTTAGAACCTTAAAATACTTTTAAACAAAACAATTCATTTCTCAGCCAGCAGGGAGGTGACACGAGGCTGGCTCCAGGCTATAATCAACGCCTCCTTGAGAGAGGGGTCCGTCCCGCAACCTTTGAAGGTTGCGGTGGTGAGGCCCCTCCTCAAGAAGCCATCCCTGGATCCAGCAGATTTAAAAAACTTTCGTCCAATCTCCAACCTTCCCTTTGTGGGGAAGGTTGGTGAGAAAGTGGTGGCGCTCCAACTCCAACGGCTATTGGATGAAACGGATTATCTGGATCCTTTCCAATCGGGTTTCAGGCCTGGTTATAGTACGGAAACTGCTTTGGTCGCGCTGATGGATGATCTGATGGATTATGAGCTGAGGTGGCACAGTGGTTAGAGTGCAGCACTGCAGGCTACTTCAGCTGACTGCTAGCTGCAGTTCAGCGGTTCAAATCTCACCGGCTCAAGGTTGCCTCAGCCTTCCATCCTTCTGAGGTGGGTAAAATGAGGACCCAGATTGTTGGGGGCAATATGCTAACTCTGTAAACCGCTTAGAGAGGGCTGTAAAGCACTATGAAGCGGTATATAAGTCTAACTGCTAACTGCTATTGCTATCTCTGGCGATCCAGAGATGGAGGTTTCTCCAGTGCGCTGCTTGAGAGTCCAAGGATGGGATATTAACCTCTGTCAGTTGCTTGGGACTGAGTTAAAATATGCGTGGCCACGCCTCCTCTGTTCCACCCGATGCATTGTGGGCCAGTTCTTTTAACTCAGCCAGCTAATGGGACATAAAGAAATTTCCTCTTAGCAACTTTTGCTATTAATTGTTATTCTTTGCGATTGTGCTTTCTAATTTCCTGCTTGTTCTAGCAGCTGGTTTATTAAGGAGCTGCTGCAGGATCGCTGTGCCTTCGGTCAGCCGAAAGCTCAGCTGCTTCGATTTAACGACTTTGCCTGCAGAAGTTCCTAACCTCCGGGTTATACTGCATGCTCTGCAACCAGGGAGTCTCTGTCCCCAGGGGCATTACTCCTGCAGGAGACTGCATCGATTTGAATCGGATTTGAGATCAGCTGTTTTTCGGAGCAGGGGAAAGCTCCGGTCGCCATTTGGGAGGCTATTTTTACTCAGGCTGCTACGTGAGTCACTGCCCCCAGGGGCATTACTCCCCCTCTCCTTTCTTTTGTTGTTTCGGCGTTCGCTTCTCCGGTTGAGCACTCAGCTGCTCATAAGGGCACAGGAGGATTCTGTTTACCTTTTGGAAGGCTGAATTGGGGCCAGCGAGTGGCGGTCCCCATTTTGCCCGCTGGAATTTTTGCGCCTTGTTAAAAGACCCTGGTGAGCAGCCTATCAGGGGCTCTCTCTCTTCCAGCCTGATTCCTTGCATGTATGACGCAGTAAGGGGCAGAGGCGGAGCTCTTAGTGCCCATCGCCATTTTTTTTTTGGTGCCTCGTGGTGTCTGGTAGGAAGACAGCAGCAACGTCTTCTCACTGACCGGCTGGGTTTTTGTTTTTTTGTTTTTCTCGAAGTGTGTGTGAGTGTCCTGGGGCTCCAGGCTACCGGCTGCCACCTTCTGCACTTGCTCATTGTGGAGCAGATTTGGGAGTCCCTACCCCCCGGGGTATCACTCATCATCTTGTTGCCAGCTTTCCTCCAGATTCTCAGGTCTGATTGGTTGGGGTGGCTGTCCCCAGGGATATTACTCCATTGGAGAATCAGTGGCGTTTTGCACCTGGGCTCAGGTGCCACGAGCGACCTGAACAGACTACAGTCTCTACCCCACCGGATTTCATCTTCAGTGGTTCCCCATGGCTTCCAAATCATCTTCAGCAACAGCTGCTGCTGCTTCTACTTCTTCCAGTGGTGAAACTGGAGGGGCCGCTGCTAGAGAGGTACCCCCCAAGACTTCCTCTAGATCCTCCAGGGCCAAGGACCCCTGTTCTACCAAGGCCTCCTCAGCTGCCCTTAAGGATGCTGAACGCCGTTTTAGAACTCTGGAAAGAGAATTCGCCAAGGCCCAGCGTCAACTGGAGCTAGCGAAAGCACCTGAGGTTTCTTACCAGGAGGGCGCCCAGATCCTTCAGGCTTCCTCCCCAGGGACGGCCCGGGAGTGGT
>QLTV01001519.1:84425-95132 GCA_003457575.1 Thermophis baileyi
CCCTGACAACAAATATGTTTGCATTCTTCACACTTAACTGAGCCGACTGGCTCTCTTTCCTTTTCTTTTCTTTGCTTGGCTATGTTTCCTTCTTGGTTGATGGACATGTCTTCAACCAACTCCAAATTATCCTCAGCTTCCCCCACAGCCATCACTAACTTTTGTCCACTAGCTGTCCCGTTCAACTCTTTCTCTTTGGCTGAATCCCCATCTACCTCTTCTTCAACTTAGAGGCTATTTGGAAGACCTGATATTTCCTTCATGGCCTGGGTGTCTTCTTCCTTCATCACTTCTAAGATGGTTTCCCCACTTCCTGTGGACCCAAAAACTTCATTGGTGTGACTGACTTTGTCACAAACCACACAGTCTCTGTATTTAAAATACTGGATCCTATGTTTAGGGATCACCAGTACACCAGGACCAACTGAAGCTAGATCCTCCCATGAGAAAGAAGTAAAAGATTCCTCTAAGATCCCCAAGAACCGGTCAAGGTAGCCAATAGAGAATTGTTCAGCAGGTACCTGAGCCATGGTGGCGCAGTGGTTAGAATGCAGTACTGCAAGCTACTTCTGCTGCCTGCTGGCTGCCTGCAATTTGGCAGTTTGAATCTTACCAGGCTCAAGGTTGACGCAGCCTTCTATCCTTCCGAGGTCGGTAAAATGAGGACCCAGATTGTTGGGGGCAAAATGCTGACTCTGTAAACTGCTTAGAGAGAGCTGTAAAGCACTGTGAAGCGGTATATAAGTTGAAGTGCTATTGCTATTGCTACCTGTGTATCCCAGAGGAGTCGGGAAATAACATCCTCAGCTGTTTTCATGGCAGGTTACTTCCCTTCTGTGAGTTGCAAGGAAGGAAAATGGACAGGTCCAGGATCTTTTAAATGGTGAATCTCACCAGCATCACCAGGATGATAGTTTTGGCAGCGGGCACCAAAATGTCAGCGTCCCTCCAAGAAAAAACGACAGGGAAGGTTGATATTAGGAGATGACTCTTCAGTCAAGGATGAGTCTGGATCTTCAATGGTTCCAGAAGACTGTCAGAAGAGTGGTCAGTGAAGTCCTTTCCAGAGGAGACAACCAATTCATCACTGTATGGGAGAAAGAATTAAAATCACATGCAGTTTCACTTGCTGTCCCAGGGACAGTTCATAGCAGAAAAGAAATTATAGGATGAGTGGGATTGTTGAGCTGAGCAACTCACATTAAGGGCAAATGTAATGGCTCTAGGGCAGTGATGGCGAACCGTTTAGAGACCGAGTGCCCAAACTGCAACCCAAAACCCACTTATTTATCGCAGTGCCAACACGGCAATTTAACCTGAATTAGGTTTTAGTTTAGAAAAAACAACTCATACATTAACATCTTTTGTCTTAAAAGAAAAACACAATAACAGAGCTTTCAATGATACAAACAACTTTTGATATTTACAATTTCGGACCCACCTCAACCATAATTTTATTTAATTATGTTTTTACATTTCTGAACTGTCCATCTCCCACAAAGAGGAAATCTTGCTGATGGCAGCTCTGTCCCCAAATACATTTGGGCAACATTAATAGAGGATTTGAACCCCAAAATCAAACACAGCCTTCCCATTCATCTTTCTAGCAAGTGTATGGCCCACTTCATCTATTCTTAGACACCAAATATTCCTGGTTGCGATGCTCCGTCTAACAAGATAGAAATAATTGTGGACTGTCAAAGAAGTCTGTTGCATAACACAATCAGACGAATATTTTCAGATCCTTTTACACATGGGCTAACAATGGCTAACATCCCTATCAATTTAGCCACTTGATTGAGAATTTATGGACTTAGGATATTTTACAGCAATTAAAAGCTAGTGTGTTTATTAGCCCTTTTGGCAAAAAGAGTCTTAATTGTAAGTGCTAGAACCATTAGAATATATCTTGGGTTTCTTTGAGGAGGATGAGGGAATTTTTCTATCCTCATTTCTAGCTTGTTTTATATTATACTAGCTGATAACCCGGCGTTGCCCGGGTATTTATAGATGTCGAAGCGTTTGTCTGACAGGGAGCCATTGGGAGGGTCCTTTCTTCCCCCTACTCCCATGCCCATCATCCCTGCCCTCTCCCTTCCCCCTCCCATGCCCCAAATCCACCAGATGTCGAAGCCTTTGTCTGACGGAGCCATTGAGAGGGGCTTTTCTTCCCCCTACTCCCATGCCCATCATCCCTGCCCTCTCCCTTCCCCCTCCCATGCATTCTAGGACGTCGCACTCGCTCTCCTTAATGGCCCAGGCATTCCAGAGTTATGCTGGAACACACATACACACACAGACACCCCCCTGAGGGGTGTTAGGGGTGTCTTACCCCCAAGTATTTGTTTCCAGAGGGTAGGCCATCTGTGTACCAAGTTTGGTTGAAATTGTTCACGCCGACATGCAAAGAGAAGCAAAATGACTTTGGCAAAAGAAAGGAAAAAATAATAGCAATAGGAATGCTGATAACCCGGTGTTGCCCGGGTATTTATAGACGTCGAAGCGTTTGTCTGACAGGGAGCCATTGGGAGGGGCCTTGCTTCCCCCTATTCCCATGCCCATCATCCCTGCCCTTTCCCTTCCCCCTCTCATGCACTCCTCTTTCCCGCCCTGTCTATGATCCTGGCACTTTGCCCCAAATCCATCAGGCGCTTCCCCATTGGTCCACTGGAGGGCGAACGTCACGGCTGGCTTTCCAGAGGAAGCTGAGAAGGAACTGATATCACAAACAATTGCCGCTCTAGGATGCCACACTCACTCTCCTTAATGGCCCAGGCGTTCCAGAGTTATGCTGGAACACACACACACACACACACCCCAGTATTTGTTTCCAGAGGGTAAGTCATCTATGTACCAAGTTTGGTTGAAATTGCTGGAGGCGTTCCAGAGTTATGCTGGAATACACACACACACACACCCCTAGGGGTGCTAGGGGTGTCTTACCCCCACAGTATTTGTTTCCAGAGGGTAAGTCATCTGTGTACCAAGTTTGGTTGAAATTGCTCGAGGCGTTCCAGAGTTATGCTGGAACATACACAGACAGACAGACAGACACACACACACACACACAACTAGAGGTGCCAGGGGTGTCATACCCTTACACAGAGTCATTGATGATAACTGAAGTAATCCATCCATCCTCCTTTTTTTCTGAGAGTAAATTATGATTCTAATATTCTTTGTTGATATTCTGACTTGGCAATGACCAAAATGCTTAGTTTGTACAACATGCTGGGCACATAGAAGACCTTATTAGGCAGGTTGTGTTAACAGCTTCATCAAACCTGTCTGAAGAAACACAACCTACCACAAATCCTATTGTGCCTTAGTATGAAGTATGATCCCAATCTAGAACTTGCATCAATGAATATGTTTAATGTCATGTTCATGCAACATATGTCATAGTTTGCATACAGTAACTGATTTGCTCAAAATAGTCAAATTTTTTGACTTTGCCAAGCCAAAAAATCCCTTTATGACTTAGAGTGCTATATGGATGAGGCTTGTAGTTGTACTTATTTACACATTAAATCAAGATTCAGGGGGTGACTTTACCACAGTAGCCAAATTAAGAAAGTTAATTCAGGACCCGGCCAAGCGAGGGCTGTCTACGGCACTGCCTGATGGGCCCACGACCTCGGTGCCGCCCGTCCGCCACATATAAAGCCTCTGGTTCTTTCTAACCGAGCACTTCACATTAGTCTTTCCTTGCTTCTTTTCCTCCGGGGGTGGAGGGCTCGAGAAGGGGATTGGGGCAGCCCCAGTGGGATCAGGCATCTTGCGGGGCAGCCTAGGGGGCGGGGTCCTCGCCTTGGCAGAAATTGAGGGGGGGAGAGAGAAGAGCCTAGTGGAGTTGGAGCTGCAGAAGCGGAGACCGATGTTTACAGCAGGCCGATGTAAACATCGGTCTCCGCTTCTGCAGCTCCAGCTCCATCAGGCTCTTCCCCCCTCACTTTCTGCCAGGGTGAGGACCCTGCCCCCTAGGCTGCCCCGCGAGATGCCTGATCCCACCGGGGCTGCTCCAATTGGCGAACTCTGACGAACTCTGTGCTGGGGCGACAGCACGCGTGCCCACAGAGAGGGCTCTGAGTGCCCCCTCTGGCACGCGTGCCATAGGTTTGCCACCACTGCTCTAGGGTCTAGGCAGTGTGATGATGAATGATGAACCAGGAAGTCTTGTCATAAAATCCAAGTTCAGGTGTGTGCCAATCTTCTCCCATGGAGACGCTAATTTAATATGCTACAGTAATGGCCATCAATGAATTATTCTGCCTATTAATGTCTCAGATTGAAGCCTCCCAACTCATTAATTCAAGGCACTCATCTTTGTCAACAATGTTGGGT
The DNA here is from genome assembly GCA_003457575.1 of Thermophis baileyi. Lineage (NCBI taxonomy): Eukaryota > Metazoa > Chordata > Lepidosauria > Squamata > Dipsadidae > Thermophis > Thermophis baileyi. The sequence continues at coordinate 88,770 of QLTV01001519.1, forward strand.
TTTCAGAGATTCAGAAACTGAGGCATTAGCCTCCATTGCTAATTGTAATCTGTACAATATGTCCATACCTCACAGCTTTCCAACCACCTTGATGAAATTCAATCCTTTTTTTTTAATGTGGGCATAAAGACAACACAGACAAAGTAGTTTTGAAAATATTTTTTTTTCTTTTCATAGGGGAATTCAGCCCATTTATATTGACTGATAATATCTTTGCTTCTTCTTGCATTGCTTTACTTATATCTAGGTCTTATACTCCTGGTTGCTCTTATTTCTCTGGGTTCTTTTGCTATTGCTCCTTCTCGTTCTGAGCGTTCATTTTTCTCCTTTTCACTCTCATCTTGCTGTAAGTATTTTCCTTCTGTCATTGGTACTTCTTGGCCTTGATGCACTTTTTCTCCGCTTATTTCCTGTTCCTCTTCCGTGTTAAAGTAGTTGTCATAAAAGCCCATTGCTTTATCAAATGAGTCTAACCTATGTCTTTTTTCCTGCCAGGTAACTAATAGTCCTTCAGGTATCAACCATCTAAAGTTTACATTGTATTTAATCAATACTGTAGTCAAAAAGTGATATTGTTTTCGAAGTTCCCTTACTCTCCTAGGAACCTGTTTCAAGACTACCAATTGTTTCCCCTTATATTCCAGTGGTTCGTCTCTTGCCTTGTTGAGTATCTCGTCTCTTATTGATTTTTTCACAAACCTTACATGCACTTCTCTAGGAAGATTATATTTTCTCGCATAATTTGTGTAAATTCTAAAAGTTTCACCGATTTCTATTTCCATTTCCTGCTTGTCTATTCCTAGCGCTTTCGCCAGCAACTCTTCCATTATCTCTGGTAGGTCCTCTTCCTTCTCTTCTATATTCTGGAATCTCAGGTAATGGGCAGCTTTATCTGTTTCCAACATTATCACGGTGTTTTCTAACTCTTTATTTGCTTGTGTCAGTTTATAATTTATATCATCCACTTTTTTCTCTACTTGTTCTGCTTTTTCTTCCACTTTCTGAATTCTTTGCTCATTTTTTGTTATCATTTGTTGGAAATTCTCACGTTTTTCATCCATATTTTGAATTCTTTCTTTCATCTCTCCCGTATCATTTCTCACTTCCCCTATGTCTTTCCTTATCTCATTGTGACTTTTGGTCATGGATTCCTGTAACGCCTGGAGCATCGCTAATACCTCCTTTTGGGATGTATTTGATTTTTCCAGCTGCAACATGCTCTCAATCGACCTCTGATTGGATGGACTTGAGGACGTTGATGACGGTGTGGAAGATGCCTTCTTCCCTAATCTGGTTATATTTGAAGTTGACATCTCAGCTGCTAGTGTTGATTTTTTTCTTTCCTTCTTCCCTCTATTTATAAGCTATTTCCACCAATCCTACTACCAACCACAAAGATAAACCAACCAAAGACTGACCACATGTGGTATCCCAACACTTCAATATCCCATGTATTCAATACAGATAACCCACATATCAAAAGAGGAAAACCATATTACAGCTTCAACTCTCTTCAATTTAGGTTCAGTCAATCTTCAATGTCTCAGTGTCTCAATATCTCAATATTCCAATATTTCAATACCAAAATCAAAATCAATTGAGTTTGTAATCCAAAAAGGCCCACTGTAACCCCAGTCTTGACTTTTCCCTCTGGAAAATAAGTGTCTGTCTTTTATATCTTTTATATTTTATCCATTAGTATTTATAATCCAGATGGGAAATTTGAGAAATATATTTAGCAATGGAGAAATAAGATAATTAATTGATGTTATTGTAAGAGATTAGGAATTTAGGGAAATTAGTAATATTGTTTATGTATTAAGAAGAAAATAAGTTAAGATAAAGAAATACGTAAAGAGAATATTATGGCTGAAATTGAAAACAGAGATATGATGGAAAATGGATTATGTATATGAAAAGATATGTAAGAATGATCCGGACAACACTCAGCCAGGTGGGGTGGGGGGGGCGGGCGCAGCAAAAAAAATTGTAAAAAAAAAAGGTAAGTATTTATAATCCATAGGGCCCGCTGTATCCCCAGTCCTCTGCAAAATAAGTATTTGTCTTTTCACTTTGTGTCCATGAACCAAAACTATTTATATTCCACAAAGATCCAGGAAGAATTCTTCTCTATAACAGTTCCAATCTTGCTTTTCCCACAGTAGTTTCCAAAACCAAAACAGGGCGCAGTCTTTAGTTTGTTCCCTAGCACCAGATGTAGCAGTTCTCAAAACAAAGCATTATCTGCCTTATATTGAATCTAACCAGTTCAAGTTATTCCTTCTTGTATATTCCAACTTTAGCCAGTAGATGGCAGCCTTGCTTTCTTTTTCCTTTCCACTCTAAGTTAGGAGTCTGGAAAAAGAAAAGTAAAGACAAAAGCAAAAAAAAAAAAAAAGAAGAAGAAGAAGAAGAGCTTTCACTAGATATAGCCCAAACGAGGTTTAGAAAAAATAGCTCAAAAGAAATATATCTATGCCTTCAAAAATATCTTATTAAGGTACTCAGTCCAGTCTTTCTCTTCCAATTAAAGATAGTTATTTCCGCCTCACTTTCACTTCCAGTGGGTGTGTAATCCGCTCCAAACTTTCACTCGCCGCTTCCGGAGGGGGAAAGAGTAACAGTTCCCTCCCTCCTTCTCTCTGGAGTCTCCCTTCTTCACAAAGTTATTTTGGTGAATTTAGTTTAGGTTCTGGGTAGAAATTAGGCAATCCTTACCCCAATCCAATACACTGTTTCTTTCCGCTTTTCTTCATGCTTGCTTGTTCCGGCTGTCAGAGCTCTGGTTAGGCCATTAATGGCTGTCTTCTTCTCCGCCTGTCAGGAAGATTTTCGTGGATCCAGCAAAGTGGACCGCCGTCCACTTGCGATCTACGGGAGCCCTTCCTTTTTTGTCACCCCTACAAGGAGACGTTTGGCTCCGGAGAGCCTCCAGGCAGGCAGAAATCAGCTGAACTTCGCGGACGCAGCTAGTCACAGCTTGTTAGGACTCTGTCCAAATGGTTGGGTTGGTTAATATAAACAAGCCACAAATCAATGTTTAAATGTATATATGTAATATTGCTTTAAATGCATTGTTGCATTCTGACTGGCAGTAACGGCCATAAGAGGGAGCTAGAGAACGTGGTTAGTTCTCTCTCTTCTGCTGATTCATTGCTTAAGTGACTTCGTGTCTGAGAGTAAGCTCTGTGTGTAGCTAGCTATCTGTGATAGTGTTGAAAGCTGAAATCTTTGTTTGCTGATTAAGACAAAGAAAGGCTGGTAAGGAGACTGCTGTACTTCTAAACACTGACTGACTGAACGTGTATGATTCGGACTGTGCTATTTCATTGAGTAAACTACTCTTATACACTTTAACATATCTGTTTATTGACTGAATCATTACTTATATCTACTGCAACATTACGGTTCATTGTGCAAGCCTTCAGGGCCCAGAGGTTACTCTGCACAATTCCTTAACACAGCTGTCCCGCTTCAATGACAAACCGGAAGTCTCCCAGAGAAAGTAGTTTAAGAGTCACCGATTTCCTTTTAGTCCAATGTTTTTTCAACCTCAGCATAAGATTTGCGGACTTCAACTCCCAGAACTGAAATCAGTACATTTTAAAGTAGCTGAGGTGATAAACAGAACACAGAACACCAGAGTTCAGGTAACAGAACAAATTCCTAAACCAAAATTAATTAATTTGGACAAAAGTAACCCATCCACCATTCCTGTACTTCAGTGCATTTGCAATCTTTTATGTTTTATTGCACTTTCTTTGATTGTTATGAACCATCTACAGTCGGACAGCATTCAAATTTGATAAATTATTATTATTGATCATTGCACAGTCAGCCAGATGTTCAGACTGGATTAGGCATTTTGGTCTACCTATTGAGTCCTTACCAATGTGGGAAGGAACTCTCCCCCAGGTCAGTTCCTCCAGCCGGGATGAAGCTGTCAGCGCTCGAGTTCAAATAGACAAGGAAGCAAGCTGCCGGAAAGAAGTTTAATTTTGGAAGCCAGAGAACAAGTGACAATTCAGCAATGGGTTCCGGTCTAGCTAGACTGATAGAGCACAAGGTATTTGGATTTTATACCCTTCCTAGCTATTGAGTTTTAGATGTTCTTAATGGTGCTTAATGGTGTGTCTTTTGATGGGATGATTTCTTCAGATTTGGTCGTTCAGGAAGGAAGAGGTTAATCCTAGCCACTGGGGAGGAGTGGGGATGAAAATCCAGTGAGTTTCTGTGTGTTTTGTATAGCTTCTTTCAGTATTGATTGCTTTAGCTGGAAGCGAAAGGGCTGCTTTCCAGCTGCATATTTGCGGTTTCTCAAGTGGTTACATTGTTGCGATTAGCTAAGCTCCTCCTGCTGGCCTGGGGCTATTTGACTTGGCTGGGAGCCAGGCAGTTTTCTTTCTTTCTGGGGAACTTTTATTCTGCGGCTTTTGTGCTAGGGGCTTATTTACTAAAGAAATGATTATTATTTTATTGAATCATGTTTCCCTATCTGTTTGAGGTGGGGGTGGGCTCTTCCATCTTCTATCACCAAGGTCCTGGGATAGGCAGATGATGATGATTGGAAACTGAAGGCATGAGCTCACTTCTTAAGTCACTTTGCCAGTCCTGCTCTACTCATGAGTCCCCCACCCCAAGGGGCTGCTGCTGCTATTTGCAGGTTGACCTACCAGAGGCTCTGGGCAGAGCTGGCAACAGGCAGGCAGCGGTGGACAGAGGCTTCCCATTTTGACCCCTCCCCCGTCGTTGCCTCTGCGCCTGATAGGCCTCTGAGTGGCTCTCAGCTCACCTCTCCCAGCCCGTGCACGTGTTTGTTTGTTTGTGCGCGCGCGCATGCGCACGCGCAGAGGGGTCTCACCCTTTGCAGCCCCGCGCCCTCAACAGACCTTCTGCGATGACAGGCTGCAAACTAATGAAAGCTGTTTTTTGGAGTGCTTGTTTCTTTTTCTCATCTACTACCACTACTACCACTTCAATGGTGTGTGCTCAAGGTACTGTGGACTGCACATCCCCCCCAACCTGCTGCCAATCGCATCGCACCCTCCCCCCCCAGCTCCCGCCCCCAGCCCCGTGGAAGGCTGCAAGAAGCTCCCATCCCAGCGTCTCATCTCTCCTGTTCTTTTCCTCCCCAATGTCACAGCGCGGGGCCGCAAGGGGGGAGACACCCCCCCACGTGTGCGCGCACACACACACAAACACGTGCACGGGTCTGGGAGAGGTGAGCTGAGAGCCACGCCGAGGCCCGTCAGGCACAGAGGCAACGGTGGGGGGGGAAGGGGTCAAAATGGGAAGCCTCTGGCAGCTTTAAAAAAACCCTGTGGAGCAGCAGCTTCCCTTTTTGTCCACCTTCCCCTCCATTGCCTCCACACCTGGACTGACTCTATGCCTGATGCCGAAAGGGCAGTTCTGCTTCCGCCCCACCCTGCAATGCCAGAAGCCGCATGCCACCGCCATTCGCCTGCTGCGTCCCCCCCACAGCCCCTGTGATTGCCTATCGCCCATCGCACGCTGGCAGGCAGAAGCACCATGGCCCTAAAGGTCCCATCTCCTTCCTTCCTCCACGCTCAGGAAGGGACTAGGGGAGGGGGAGATTGGCAGCGCTGCCGATGGTTGTGCTGCCGCTGGCCATGGCTTTCCCATGCGGGGGTGGGATGGTCCCAGTGAAAGGGGGCTGCAAGGCCAGGCTGGACAGCGGGGCATGGAGGTGCTGATGCGGGCGCAGCGGTGATGTACAACTTGGTGCGGCCATCCGGGCTGGAACATGATCAACCTTAGATCCAACCCCCGCGGCCGCCCTGGAGCCAGCGAGAGACCGCCCCGATGCCTTGGCCCCACCCCCTGGGCATGCGCACAGGAGGCGGCGTGCGCGTCCTGGGTGAAAGGGAAGCACTCAGAATGCAGTCAGCCTGCGGGGCAAGATGGTCCCCAGGGACGCCAGGCCCCGCGCGCACTCGCTGCCTCCTCTGCACACGCCCAGGGGGCGGGTTGGGGGCGGCCCCTCGCTGGCTCTAGGGCAGCCCCACAGATCTAAGGCTGGCCGTGTCCCGGCCCGGATGGCCGTCATCAAGTTATAGATCAGCGCCTGCAGGGGTGGGTTACAAATTTTTTTACTACCACTCTGTGGGCGTGGCTTAATTTTGTGGGAGTGGCTTGACGGCCATGTGACCGGGTGGGAGTGGCTTGACAGCCATGTGACTGGGTGGGAGTGGCTTGATGGCCATGTGACTGGGTGGGAGTGGCCAACTTGTAAAATGTGGTGAAAAAGTGACATGACCATTTTTCACACTTAACGACCATCGGTCGTTACTTTTTTCACTGCCATTGTAACTTTGAACAGTCACTAAATGACTAGTTGTAAGT
>QLTV01001522.1:0-19325 GCA_003457575.1 Thermophis baileyi
AAAGAGCTGCTTTGGAAGTCTGTCTCCTGTCATCTCTACCCACTAACAAGTGTGTGCCGCTTTCCATTGCTGAATTTGTCTCCTACTTGATATCAGGGTAGTTAAAGTCTCCCATTACTACTGTGGTATGTTTCCTACATACAATTGTTAATTGATTAGCAAAGAGTCCATCTATTTCTTCTGCTTGGTTGGGTGGCCTATAGTATATTCCTATAGCAATGTCATTTTTCTTTCCTTTTATATTGGCCCATATGGATTCTAGGAGGTTTTCATCCTTGGTTTTGCATATTTCTGTAGAGATGTAGTGGTCTTGTATGTATAATGCAACTTCACCTCCTCTTTTGTTAGGTCTGTTTCTCTTGAATAGTTTATATCCCTCTATCAGGACATTCCAGTCATGAGTTTCATACCAGCAAGTTTCAGTAATGGTAACTATATCTTATCAGCCTATACAGTATGTACTAATACTTCAAGTTCCCTAAACTTTCAGCGTTAGTGTATGGGCGTTTCTTCTGTTAATGCTCACTTATTGTACCTATTTCATTTTTTTTAAGTTTTTTTAATTTTTTAACACTCTCCACATATACATCAACACATATACCTTAAATCATATCAAACTTTACGTAGTAATACAATACTATACCAGTAAACAATTAACAAACATCCTAATCTTGCACCTTTTATAATCTTGTTACCTGTCTGTTTTTAATACTTCATGTCACTCCCCTCTATCTCCCTCTCTTTCCTCTATCTTCTCTCCTTCTCTCCCTCCTTTTTACCTTTCTTCTCCTTCCTCCCTTTCCCTCCTTCCTCCCTTTCCCTCCTAACCTCCTTCTACTCTTCCTTCTCTCCTCCTCTTTCTACTTCCTCTTCCTCCCTCTTATTCTTTTCCTGAGTAACTCCATTTGTGATCCATCTTGTAGTTAACAGACAGGTAGCTCATCTCCCTAACTTCACTTAATTAACGGTACAACTCTTAAGCTATATTTTTTCTGTATCCATAGTTATGTACATATTATTTTTTCTAGGTATATTCTTATTACTATCTTAATGCTGCCTCCCTTACTACCTAGTTTTGTCACCTGGGTCTAACATCTTTAACTTTCCATTTTCCTCCAATTTAATCGGTGTTACCTATCTATACATATTCATTATCCATCCAGTCATAAAATTTCTCCCAAACATAATATTCCGAATCCTCCTTTTCTTTAATTATCATTGTCAATCTGTTCATCTCCGCACAATCCAATATTTTCTTGATTACCTCCCCTTCAGAAGGGGCTTTTGTTGCTTTCCAATTTTGTGCAAATGCAATTCTAGCTGCTGTAATTATATGTATAATTAAGTATGTACTTTCTTTATTATATTTCTCTGGTAATATACCCAACAGGAATATCTCTGGCTTCAACTCTATACGTTGTTTCAATATCTTTTCTATCCATATTTGAATTGGCTTCAGCACATGTCCACCACATATGATAAAAAGAACCAGGTATTTGCTGACATTTCCAACAGTTCATAGATTTATCTTTTGACATTTTAGCAATCATTTCTGGTGACATGTGCCATCTATAAAACATTTTATACATATTTTCTTTATATGCTGTTGCCATTGTCAATTTATAATTCCTTTCCCAAAGCTGCTGCCATTTATCCAGTTCAATCGTATATCCAAAATTCCTTGCCCATTTTACCATTGTTTCTTTCACTTGCTCTTGTTCTAAAGTAATATACAGTAAATAATTGTACAATTTTTTAATTAATCTTTCATCCGTTCCTGTGAGTATTTCATCTAATTCTGTTTTTTCTAAATTCATACCCTCTGTTTTAACATCCTTATCATATCTTGATTGCATTTGCATTCTCATATACCAGTCCATCTTTATCCCTTGTTTCTCCAGTTCTTGAGTAGATTTCAATTCCCCCTTATCAGTTAAAATATCCTTATAACGTGCGATATTCCTCCAATCAAATCTGTTTTGGTGTATTAGTGCTTCCATTATTGATAACCAATATGGTATTTTCAAATAGTGTTTCTCTTTTATCTTTTCCCACACCACGTACAAAGAGTTCCTTATACAATGTCTCTGGAAATAGCTGTGTATTTTACTTCTTCCATACCATATAAATGCGTGCCATCCTATCTGTAAGTCATGTCCCTCCAAAGTCAAAAGTCTTGTATTTCTTAACAAAATCATTCTCTCATCCATGTCAATACTATAGCGTGATAATATAACTCCCAATTCGGTAGTCCAAACCCACCTCTGAGTCTTGCATCTTGTAACATTTTTATATTAATCCTCGCCTTTTTTCCCTGCCAAACAAACTTCAAAATCATTTTATTTACCTCATTAAAAAATATTTCTCTATTCTTATTGGTATTGTAGCGAATAAAAACAACAATCGTGGCAGTATATTCATTTTGATTATTGCAATTCTCCCCATCAATGATAACTAAGATTTTTCATTTTTCCAAATCTGTTTCAATTTGTTTCTTTAATCTATAATAGTTGTCTTCCTTAATTGTTATACATCTTGCTGATAGCTGGATACCCAAATATTTTACCTTTTTTGTTATCTGTATATTTAACTTCTCCATTAATTTCTTCTTTTGCTTTTCAGTCATGTTTTTTACTAACAATTTTGTTTTATCTTTATTAATTTTTAATCCCGCCACTTCTCCGTATTTTTCAATTTGATGTATTAATTTGGGTCCCGTCTCTAAAGGGTCTTCCAAGATAAACACCAAATCATCTGCAAACACTTGCAATTTATACTCCTCTTTTTAAATTTTCATTCCTTTTATATCTTTACTCTGTTTTATACTTCTATTCAATACCTCCAAAGTCAAAACAAATAGTAGTGGGGATAAAGGACATCCTTGCCTTGTTCCTTTCATAATATCCACCTTCTCTGTCATGTCTCCATTCACCATAACTTTTGCTGATTGTTTACTATAAATTGTCTTGATTACATTAATAAATCTCTTTCCAAAGTCCATGTTTTGAAGTTGCCAATTGTCATAAATTGCCAATTCATGTTATCAAATGCCTTCTGCGCGTCTAGAAACATCAAGGCCACTTGCTTTTCAGAGTGCACTTCGTAATATTCTAATGTATTCAAAATTGTCCGCATATTGTCCTTAATCTACCTTTTAGGTAAAAACCCATTTTGGTCTGAGTGGATAAATTCAATCAGGCTTTTCGGCGCATGCGCTCGAATAAGCCCCCCCCAAAATAAGCCCCCCCAATACTTAGACGCATGCGCAGCTGCCGCACAAACAACACGACGTGAGGAGGTGAGGCCGGAGAGGGGGGAAAGGGAGGAGGAACATGCCCCATGCACCCCACATGCACCTGCCATCCACAAACCCTAGCTCATGTGCCCTTTCTCTTAGTGGCGGCCGCAAAAAATGCGGCCACAAAAAACCTCTTGCCAGTCCTAGCCCTGTCGACCTGGGACTAGGGGGAGGTGGACTGGCACCAGAGCTCCGAGCAGTGGCCAGTGTGGGCTGTCTGCGCAGCCATGAAGCGGGATCGGCGTGGCCAGTTCTTGCCCGTAGCATTGCCGGCGAGGATCGGGTCAGAGCCGCTGCCGCCTGAGATCAGCAGGCCAGATTCGGTGAGCCGAATGCACCGCTGCCACTCGGGAGAAGAAGAAGAGAGAGGCGCTGTGAGAGAGCCCATTTCTCACGTTCTTGTGCTCCCGGGAACTTCCGGCAGTGCGTTCAGCTCCCCGAATTTGGCCTGCCAATCTCAGCCGGCTCAGTGGCTTTTATTATTTATTTGGAATCAAGCCAGCCTCTCAGCATAGCCCAGCACCGAATCCCGGCTCCTTTTCAGAGCAGGCGAGACGCTCGGGGGACGCGCATCAGTTGCTTTTCCTTGGGAGGGGAAGTGGGGGGGGAGAGCCGCAATCCCAGCGGTGGCATCCTCCAAGCAGAAGGAGATGAATTTGACCAAGGCTGGGCTGCATTGTCTGCCAAAGCGGCAGGGTTGTGTAATGCTCCAGTTGGAAAGGAAGTGGGGGGGGCATGAAAGGGTGGTGGCGGGGGGGGGGAGAGACAGCCATGCACTCTCTTCCCGTTGGAGTTTCCTTGTGTGTGTGTGTGTGTGCGCGCGCGTGTGAGAGAGTGAGTGGGTTGGGGTTGCCTTCGGTTTCGGTCTGGCCTCGCAGGCTTCCAGAGCTTGCAGCCTGCGCGGCCTGACAGGAAACTGCGCCGCAGACAAAATGACCCTCCCCCTGCATACCCCATTTCCCCGTCTGCGGCTTTCCCCCAGACTTAGTTAGTTGGGCGCTGGTCGTTTGCAGAAGGCAAAGCAGGGTCTGTCAGTCCCTCCGACTGGCGGGCAAAAAAGTCTTCCTGGCAGCGCTTGGCTGTTTAAATAAACCATTGGGAAGAGAGTGCACGGCTATCTCTCTCCCTCCCTGCCACCACCCTTTCACGCCCCCCCCCCGACTTCCTTTCCAACTGGAGCATTACACAACCCTGCTGCTTTGGCAGACAATGCAGCCCAGCCTTGGTCAAATTCGTCTCCTTCTGCTCGGAGGATCCCCCCCCCACTTCCCCTTGCAAGGAAAAGCAAGTGATGTGCGTCCCCCGAGCATCCTGAAAAGGAGCCGAGATTTGGCGCTGCGCTACGCTGAGAGGCTGGCTTGATTCCGAATAAATAATAAAAGCCACCGATCCAGCCGAAATCGGCAGGCCAGATTCGGGGAGCTGAACGTACTGTTGCCGCCCGGGAGGAGAAGAACGTGAGAAATGGGCTCTCTCGCAGCGCCTCCTCTCTCTTCTTCTCCCGAGTGGCAGCAGTGCGTCCGGCTCACCAAATCTGGCTTGCTGATCTTGGGCGGCAGCAGCCGCGGCTCTGACCCGATCCTCGCCGGCAATGCTGTGGGCAAGCACCGGCCATGCCGATTCCGCTTCATGGCTGCGCTGATAGCCCACACTGGCCACTGCTTGAAGCTCCGGCGCCAGTCCCCCTTCCCCCAGTCCCAGGTCGACAGGGCTAGGACTGGCAAGAGGGGTTTTTTGCGGCTGCTCTTTTTGTGGCGGCCACTAAGAGAAGGGGTGCGCGAGTTAGGGTTTGCGGGAGCAGCATCTACAAGGCCGTTACACGTGGATGGCAGGTGCATGTGGGACATGTTCCCCCCCTTCGCCCCCCCACCTCACCTTCTCACCTCGGGAAGCAACAAAAATGCTGCCACGATTGCTGGAGGAGGCGGCCTGAACGGCACCGGCGAAGCAGCTGGTTGGCGCTCTGGCACCAGTCCCCCTGCTGCGGGCCGAGGTTTAGGGGCCTCCTGCGCCCCAAAAATAATAAGACCCCCGATAATAAGCCCAAGGCCATATTTTGGGGGTCAAAAGAAAATAAGACCCTCTCTTATTTTCGGGGAAACACGGTATCAGGGTAGTTAAAGTCTCCCATTACTACTGTGATATGTTTCCTACATACAATTGTTAATTGATCAGCAAAGAGTCCATCCATTTCTTCTGCTTGGTTGGGTGGCCTGTAGTATATTCCTATAGCAATGTCATTTTTCTTTCCTTTTAAATTGGCCCATGTGGATTCTAGGAGGTTTTCGTCCTTGGTTTTGCATATTTCTATAGAGATGTAGTGATCTTTTTTATATAATGCAACTCCATCTCCTCTTTTGTTAGGTCTGTTTCTCTTGAATAGTTTATATCCCTCTATCAGGACATTCTAGTCATGAGTTTCATACCAGCGTTTCAGTAATGGCAACTATATCATATCTGCCTATACAGTACGTACTAATACTTCAAGTTCACCCTCTTTGTTCCCTAAACTTTCAGCGTTAGTGTATGGGCATTTCTTCCGTTAATGCTCACATACTGTACCTATTTCATTTTGTAGACAGAAAATACACATGGATTTTCTACATACATACATATGGTACACACAGATAGAGGGGTGTGTTTCTGTATTTTTTGTGAATATATGTGTATCCGTGTTCCTATCCTCAGTATTTCTAGGTATCTATATGATTATTACAATTTGCAGTGCTGACAATCTGTGATTTGCATGAGTCAACAATAGAATTTCATGACTGTGTGAAGATTTGAACTTAGTCTTTTATGTGTCATAATGAATGGCATTGGTTAATCTAGCAGTTTGGCATGTTTGCTTTTTCATTGTTATGTATGCTTTTTTTCTTGTTTTCATATCTTGCAACCATATTATAAAGAGTAATTAAAGTATCTCTTTTATGTGAATCTTATAGGCAAAGGGAATGCCATGAAGAGCCTTCTGGACGGCAGAGAATCAGAAGCAGCTTTAAAAATGAAAGCGAATCCGGTACATCTGGTAAACGTCGTCTTTTCCCTTTCCTCCAGTAAACCACAAAACTCTTCTCTTTCCCCAGCCAGAAAGAGACAAGAGAAAAAAATGGGAAAAGAGCTTTGAACTGATAAACAAGCATTCTATGTGGAACTCAAGGAAACATTTTATAAAAAAATAAAGGAGGAAGAGTTCCAGATTCAGAAAAAGAGGAAATATCTAGAAGTCTGTGGGGAGGAAGCACTCATTCCAGACAATAATGCAGGCCTCGCCCTGTGAGGAAACAAACAACTTGAACCATCCAAGAAGATCATAAATATTTTTGACCTCCTCAAGAATCTAAGACTATCAGTGGCGGAAAAGCTTCACAGATATACATATTGTGGGAAACCACAGATTGCAAAGTAGAGCTGATTATGCATCAGAGGATCCACACTGGTGAAAAACCATACAAATGCCCCGAATGTGGCAAAGTCTTTCGCTACACTTCCCAACTTATTGCGCATAAAAGAACTCATACGGGAGAAAAGCCCTACCAGTGCCCACAGTGTGCCAAAAAGGTTAGTAACGGGCGAGAAACCGTATGAGTGTCCGGTTTGTGGGAAAAGTTTCATTCGGTGCTCTTACCTGGTGATACACCAGAGGACTCACACAGGAGATAAACCATATGAGTGTCCAGATTGTGGGAAAGCTTTCAGTTGCAATTTTTACCTGGTGAGACACCAGAGAACTCACACAGGAGAGAAACCATATGAGTGTCCAGATTGTGGGAAAGCTTTCAGTTGGAATTCTGACCTGGTGAAACACCAGAGAACTCACACAGGAGAGAAACCATATGAGTGTCCAGATTGTGGGAAAAGTTTTAGTCATAATTCCTACTTGGTTACACACCAGAGAACTCACCCTGGGGAGAAACCATATGAGTGTCCAGATTGTGGGAAAAGTTTCAGTAATAATTCTAACCTTCTGAAACACCAGAGGACTCACACAGGAGAGAAGCCATATGAGTGTCTATACTGTGGAAAAAGTTTCAGTCAGAACTCTAACCTGGTAATACACCAGAGGACTCACACAGGCGAGAAACCATATGAGTGTCCGGATTGTGGGAAAGGTTTCCAGCATAATTCCAATCTCATCATACACCAGAGGACTCACACAGGAGAGAAACCAAATGAGTGTCCAGACTGTGGGAAAAGTTTTAGTCGAAATTCTGCCCTAGTGACGCACATGAGGAGTCACACAGGAGAGAAACCATATGAGTGTCCAGATTGTGGGAAAAGCTTTAGTCATAATTCCTACTTGGTTATACACCAGAGAACTCACACTGGGGAGAAACCGTATGAGTGTCTATACTGTGGGAAAAGTTTTAGTCAGAGATCTGGCCTGGTGATACACCAGAGGACTCACACAGGCAAGAAACCGTATGAGTGTCCAGATTGTGGGAAAAGTTTCAGTAATTATTCTAACCTTCTGAAACACCAGAGAACTCACACTGGGGAGAAACCGTATGAGTGTCTACACTGTGGGAAAAGTTTCAGTCAGAGCTCTAGCCTGGTGATACACCAGAGGACTCACATGGGCAAGAATCCATATGAGTGTCCGGATTGTGGAAAAAGTTTCCAGCAGAATTCCAATCTGGTCATACACCAGAGGACTCACATGGGACAGTAACTGTATGAGTGTCCAGACTGTGGGAAATTTTTAGTCAAAATTCCAACCTGCTGATACACCAGAGGACTCACACAGGAGAGAAACTCTAAATGTCCAAATTGTGGGAAAGCTTTCAGTTGGAATTCTGACCTGGTGAGACACCAGAGGATTCACACAGGATGAGTTCCTGGATTGTGGGAAAAGTTTTATTTGGAATTCCCACCTGGTGGAATAATAGGGAACTGACACAGAAGAGGGGCCCTTTGAATGTCCCAATTGTGGGAAAGCTCTCACAAGTAGGTCTAATTTAATAAATCATGTCAGTTTACACACAGATCAGAAGCCATTCAGATGCCCAAACTGTGGTCAGTGTTTCGGTCAGAACTCTACTATTATTAAAGACAAGAGGACTCATACAGGAGGAAAACCCATCAGCTTTCTGATTGGAAGGAAAATTTGATGGGATCTTAGAAAACTTTCAAGAGTTCACAAGGATATATATTGCTTGTTTTCAGCTTGCTGGATTATTTTCAGCCAAAGAACTAAGTTTATTTAGACATGAGAGACTGAACCAGAAGAAATGCTCAGACACCAGAGGATTTGCTTGCAAAAAACAATGAATTAGGATTTCAACAAGAGTTTTCTGAAAGCATAGTAAGAAACTAAATATAACTATGTATAATTAGAATATTCCTAAGGCATCAAACCATTCATATTGTATCCAATTTGATCTATTACAGAAAGAGAGGAGTCCTGGAGGTGCAGTGGTTAGAATGTAGTATTGCAGGGACAGTAACCATTCGAAGATACTGGTAGTCCTTTACTTACAACTATTCATTTAGTGACCATTCAAAGTTACAATGTCAATGAAAAAACTGACTTATGACCCTTTTTCATACTTACGACCATTGCAGTATCAACATTCAGATACTTGGCAACTGATGGTTGCAATGTCCTGGGGTCATGGGATCCCCTTTTGTGACCTTATGACAAGCCAAATCAATGGGGAAGCCAGATTCACTTAACAACTGTTACTAATTTAACAACTGTTGGGATTCAGTTAACAAATGTGGCAAGAAAGGTTGTAAAATGGGGCAAAACTCACTTAACAATTGTCTCATTTAGCAACAGAAATTTTGGGCTCAATTGTGGTTGTAAGTTGAGGACTACCTGTAATAAGAATAGTTGCCTCACCCCTGGGTGGCATACAAATTTAATAAGTAAATAAATGTGAATATACTTAGGATGCAGACAGACATATGCACATTTTTAGTATTATTTTGTGGTTCTTCAGTTGTTCGAAAATATATAATAGGTTTTAATGCTTTCATTTCATGTAAAATATAAATAATAATGACCGTGTTTTAAATATTTCTAGAAATCTCTTCCTCAAAGAAAAGTCTAAATAATGCTGGTTGTCTGTTCCACTACAGTATAATTCTTGTTCTCCAGGGTTTTCTCACCTGCAGGTCAAATATTTCAAATGATTTATTTTGTATTTGCTCATCTTCCAGATTTCTTGAACTTTGCATATCTTATTTTCTGGAACAATTTGAGTCATACATCGTACTTCTTTTTTTTTTTTCATTCCCTGCTAACACTTTTGTCAAAAGAGAGAGAAAGGT
This sequence comes from Thermophis baileyi, assembly GCA_003457575.1. Lineage (NCBI taxonomy): Eukaryota > Metazoa > Chordata > Lepidosauria > Squamata > Dipsadidae > Thermophis > Thermophis baileyi. Next base: position 9,575 of record QLTV01001522.1, read on the forward strand.
AAATCCTACTTGCTCAATACGGATCCGCAGTTCGGAATTGAATCTTCTTAGTTTAAGTCAAATAGTGTGCTTCTCACATCACACCATCCTGGTTCTCGGTTTTCTATAATGTACCTCCTTCAAGTCATGGAAGTAAAAGATCTCTATCTGGCTTTCTGAAAATGAGAATGGTTTTTCCTGTGAAATATGAAAAAAGATAAAAGAATTCCAGGTGAGTGGTGCAGTGGAGCTCTCACCTCACAATCAGGAGGTTGTGAGTTCGATCCTAGGTAGAGGCAGATATTTCTGTCTCTGGGCACAATGAGACTGATTCTTTTTAATCAAACATGTCTTAATATTGAACATGAGGGAGGGGATCTGAGTTGGGAGGTCCAAGCTCTTGTTCTGACCCAGCCTTCAGAGAAGCAAGAAACAGACTCCTCGCAAAGAAAACCCCCTCTTTATTTACCTCTTGTGAATTAATTGCATTCACCCACCGAAAGTCCAGGCAAGAGTCCTGCACGGAGTTAACTGCAGCAATAGACCTTATCAGTTTATTACGCTAGTGTGCAAGGCCGTGAGCTCCCAGCAGAAAGGCTGCAAATTAAGTTCTGGCAAGGCAGTCTTCGTTGCACAAAACACAATGAGCAAAATCTCTAGAAATACGAACTGTTGTCTCCTACAACCACCACTCCCCTTTCCTTCTATTTATTTCCCAGCCAGGGAGGGGCCATTCAGCATCCACGTTTGTTTTGCTTCCCGAGTCGACTACTTGTCCTCCGTTGTTCACCTCCTATCTGCTCTACGCATACGTGCATTGGAACAGGCCCCAGCTGTTCCTCCTCCTCATTCATCTCTGACTCCAAAGGCAGCTGCCTCTCTGGCTGGGAAATGCTGGACGGCCCTGGCTCTATCCCTGTGTCTGACGCTGAGCATCCATCAGAGCCTTCCCCAGGCTCCAGAACTGGCTCATGTTCTTCACCAACCTCCTCATCGTCTGAGTCTGCCACCAGCTCTGCTGGTGGCTGGCGGCCCACAACAAAAAGCTGCTTCAGGTTTGACAGGATAGTGGAGAATGGAAGGATTTATATTCCTTGCAAACAGTTGGTCATTTGCATCCTTTTTTAATATATAATATAAATATAAATCCTTCCATTCCCCAGTATCCTGTCAGAGCTGAAGAAGTTTCTTGGATGAGAAGCAAAACGTCTTCAAAAGAAAAAACAAGAAAGTATAGTTGCCTCTTGAAAAAAAGCACCTTTGGGACAACCATGACCTGGATGACAGAATCTTTACGGACTCTGCATACTGTGTGTTCCCTTTTGTGATTAAAAGAAAAGCTCCCCCCCCCCGGCAACCAGTTTCTTGGATGAGAAGCAAAACGTCTTCAAAAGAAAAAACAAGAAAGTATAGTTGCCTCTTGAAAAAAAGCACCTTTGGGACAACCATGACCTGGATGACAGAATCTTTACGGACTCTGCATACTGTGTGTTCCCTTTTGTGATTAAAAGAAAAGCTCCCCCCCCCCCGTAAATCAAGAGGAAAGAATAAAATTAAACTTGGGGAAAGTAAAAGCTGCTGATACAAATAGGGATCGCAGTAGGGGTAAAGAAACAATAGGGTTTGAATACATTATTGTTAACTGATAAGGTATTTTTTATCTGACCCTGACTTCCCCCTCAAATTACACCCCCCCAGTTTAAATCCTACTTTATTTTTATTTATTTGTATCCCTCCTTTATTATTTCTTCAATTTAGCCATTCTAAAGTCATCCTCAAAAACTTACATTTTTATTATTTATTTATAAATGAAATTTCTATAGCTCCCCCTCCCCACAAAAACAATAGTGGGCATTGTATAACAGATTAAAAACCACAGGTATATAAATGACACATATAAAAATGTAAAAATATATACTAAGAAATAAGTAATATAAAAACAACTGTATAACCCCCTTATAAGAGCCGAGGTGGCGCAGTGGTTAGAGTGCAGTACTGCAGGCCACTTCAGCTGACTGCTAGCTGCAGTTCGGCGGTTCAAATCTCACCGGCTCAAGGTTGACTCAGCCTTCCATCCTTCCAAGGTGGGTAAAATGAGGACCCAGATTGTTGGGGGCAATATGCTGACTCTGTGAACCGCTTAGAGAGGGCTGTAAAGCGGTATATAAGTCTAAGTGCTATTGCTATTATCAATAAAATGGATGCAAATGGCTACCTCAGCAACTGAACCGTCTGAGCATATCTCGGATTGCCTTAGAGCCCCAGGCTTGAGGATGAAGCCTGGTCTTGAGAGCCTTCCAGAAGCTCAAAATGGGTGGAATTAAACTCATTTCAGGGGAAAGGATATTCCATAAGGTGGGGCCCACAACAGAGAAGGCACGTTTCTCAAATTCACCAAATGCAGATTCCCAGCTGATGGTGCCCGCCGCATGTCTTCTTTGCCAGGTGTCATCGGGCAGGCTGAAATAAGCAGGGAAAGGCAGTACTTCAGCTCAGTCCCATGCCAGGAAGGGCTTTCAAAGGCAAAACCAGCACCTTGAACTGGACCCGCAAGGAAACTGGCAACCAAGGCAGCTGACGGAGCAGAGGTGTGACGTGCTGCTTCAGAAACACATATAGCTTATCCAGCTATTGCATTCTCTACCAGCTAAAACCTTTGGATGCTCTTCAACGGCAGCTCATGGAGAATTTATTGAAGTCATCCAATACAGGTAGTACTTGACTTACAACAGTTCGTTGAGTGACCATTCGACATTACAACAGCAATGAAAAAAGTGACTTATTGACTTATGACCATTTTTCACACTTATGACCATATCAGCATCCTCATGGTCATGCGATTTACATTCGGATGCTTGACCACTGGTTTGTATTTTGATGGTTGCAGTGTCCCAGGGTCATGCGATCATCTTTTGTGACCTTCTGACAAGCAAAGTCAATGGGGAAGCCAGATTGACTTAGCAACCAGATTCACTTAGCAACCGTGTTACTAATCCGTGTTATCAACTGCAGTCTTTCGCTTAACAAATATGGCAAGAAAAGTTGTAAAATGGTGGAATACACACTTAACAAATTTCTCACTTAGCAACATACATTTTGGGCTCACTCATGGTCGTAAGTCAAGGACTACCTGTATGCAGGTGACTAGGGCGTAATTGATCATAACCAGGGACAGCAGATCCAGGAACAGCCACAACTGGCTCTCAAGTGAATCAGTAATAAAAATGTTAGGATATAGAGAGTTTTTGATCTCCAGTGACAGCCAAACCCTGCTAAAATGCAGGAATCTTTATCTTTTTTATTTTTTTAAAATAATTTTTATTGTAGTTTTTCAAATTAAAGCAAAATAAATTCCACTAATACAGCTTTACAATCTCGGAACTTTCTTTCTCAATTCTACATTCTTCATAATTAAGGCTATTGTTTTACATTTAAACATTCTTATATATATCTGTTCATTTTATACATGTTATACATTATTTTACAACCAATTAGATTCCAAAATTATATTTCTCACATTTTACTACTACTTTTTATATCAATTTACACATTAATTTTACTTTTCTTTTCGAGCCAATCATACCATCTATCCCATATTTTATAATACATTGTTTCCTCTCTCTCTCTCTCAATTCCATCGTTAGTTTATTCATCGCATTCTATGAATAAACTAAAAGGTGCGCATTCTAACACTTTTTTTATAATCATTGCATTCGACGTTTTTTTTTTCTTTCCAGTTTTGGGCAAATGTAATTCTCGCTGCCGTTATTATATGTTGTATAATATAATAAATTTCTTTTCTCATATTATCTTTTATTATTCCCAATAGAAACAATTATGGTCTCATCTCAATTTTTTGCTCCGTTATTTTTTCAATCCAATTTTTAATTTTCCTCCAATATTTCTTTGCGCTGGGACATGTCCACCACATGTGGTAAAATGTCCCTTGTACATGATTACATTTCCAGCAATTGGGTGATATAGTTGAATACATTTTGGCTAATCTCGCTGGTGGTAGATGCCATCTATAGAACATTTTAATTATGTTTTCCTTATATGCGGCCGACATTGTCATTTTATAATTTCCCCCCCAAATTTGTTCCCAGTACTCTAATTCGATATTATACCCAAAAAATTTTGCCCACGCAATCATTGTTTCTTTTACAGTTTCCTCCTCCATTTTACATTTTAATAAACAATTGTATACCTTCGTAATCATTTTTTCATCCGTACCTGTTAAAATTTTATCAATTGCAGGAATCTTTAGATCAGCTTCCAGTCTGCAAACTAGTGACCTCCAAGAGTTTTGCCGCAGCAGCCTGGGAATTCTCAAGGATGAAATCTTAGTACTCTGGAAATTGGGAAGGCTGCTCTAGTGAGCAGAGAGCATAATAGTAATACAAAGAGGATGATAGTATCTCCTATCTAAATGTCATTGGAAACAACGTGGGAGACACTTCAGATCAACTAAAAATAAAAATAAAATTAAAATAAAATAAAATAAAAATAAATAAAATGTTTCTTATCTCTTACCTGGTGGTTCTTTGATTCAAGCTACTCTTTCCTTCTACAAAGGTTTTCGTTAATGTCTGCCAATTTTGGCTATCCACAGAACCTTTTTCTTCCCACTGACTTCCAGGTGTTCTTTATTGAGAAATTATCCTCTTTGACTTCTCATGTAATGTTTCCTTGAGTTCCAGATACTCTTTTTTTCCCTGTCCTAATGTTCCCATGTACTCAAATCTTAGTACTCTGGAAATTGGGAAGGCTGCTCTAGTGAGCAGAGAGCATAATAGTAATACAAAGAGGATGATAGTATCTCCTATCTAAATGTCATTGGAAACAACGTGGGAGACACTTCCAAGTTTTGTCCCGTATTATTATATTAATAAGTTGAAGATGGCAGGCTGTTAATCATTTAGGGGCTACGCCCCAAAACAAGAACTTCATGAACTTTTATTAGCCAGCAAGCACCCAACTAATCTGATGAAGCTAAAGCTCGGACGATCTAGCAATTGCTGGCTAGATGGCGCTCTATGGTTAGACAATAAGCGCGCCTGGATAGTCACAAATACAGTAGCAAGCTCCTGTAGCTGAACTGAAAGGAATTGCGACCATGGAGTCGTGGATTGCTAGAGAGAATATGGAAAGGCGAAGCACCGAGATACCTCGTCTTCCGGCTTCCTAATGGAGGATAGCGGTGGCTGTTGTACTAATTAATTAATAAGAAAATAAAAAATTTCAACTATACCGTCACTTTAGGGTTGATTCCATGTGTTTTTTATGAGCGTGTTGTTTTGTTTGCAAGGGAGGAAGTTCACAGGCAACACCGGTGCTTTAAATCTTGCAGAGGCTTTACCGTTTCAGAATCAGAATAGACCTGGAAGGGACCTTGGAGGTCTTCTAGTCCGGCCCCCTGCTCAAGCAGGAGATCCTATACCATTTCAGGCAAGTGACTGTCCAGTCTCTTCTTAAAAACCTCCAGTGATGAAGCACCCACAACTTCTAATGGCAAAGCTGTTCCACTGGTTAATTGTCCTCATTGTTAAGAAGGTTCTCCTTAGTTGTAAGTTGTTTCTCTCTTTGATTAGTTTCCATCCATTGTTTCTTGTCCTTCCCTCTGGTGCTTTGGAAAATAAGTTGACACCCCCCCCCTTCTTTGTGGCAAATACTGGAATACTGTTGTCATGTTACTCCTAGTCCTTTTTTCCTCTAGACTAGCCATACCCAAATCCTCCAAACGTTTTTCATATGTTTTAGCCTCCAGGCCTTTAATCATCTTAGTTGCTCTTCTGTGCACTTTTTTCCAAAGTCTCAACATCTTTTATGTAATGTGATGACCAAAACTAGATGCAGTATTCCAGGTGTGGTCATACCAAGCCTTTATAAATTCATCTTGTGGTGATGCTGTCTATCCTTTCCTGAGTTCATCTTTGCAGATTCGGGCTATCTGCTGATATTCTGCCTTAGTTATATGTCCCGCTTTCCATTTCTTGTACTTATCCTTTTTGTCTTTCAGTTTATCAGAGAGATCTTTATGCAATCATGCTGGTTTCTTCTTGGATTTTTTGTTTTTTAATGGTATTGTGTTGGACTGGGCTGATTATATTTTTCAGTGTTTCCCTTTTTTCTTGAATTGTTTTCCCCTTCAGGATTTTTATCCATGAAATTTTGCTTAGGGTCTCTCTGAGTTTGTTAAAATCAGCTCTTCTAAAGTTTAAGACACTGGTTGGGTTATATTCTATTGCTTGTGTTTGTATTCTATTGAATTCCAGTATGACGTAGTCACTTTCACCCAAGGTTCCAGCAACTTCAACTCCTTCTATCACTTCTTCTCTATTAATAAGAATTCGGTTCAGTATAGGTTTTCCTCTAGTTCCCTCCTCTACCTTTTGGATGACAAAGTTGTCAGCTAAGATGGTTAGGAATCTGTTCGATCTCCCACTTGCTGCTGAGTTTGTCTCCCAGTTGATATCAGGGTAGTTAAAGTCTCCCATTACTACTGTGGTATGTTTCCTACATACAATTGTTAATTGATTAGCAAAGAGTTCATCTATTTCTTCTGCTTGGTTGGGTGGCCTATAGTATATTCCTATAGCAATGTCATTTTTCTTTCCTTTTATATTGGCCCATATGGATTCTAGGAGGTTTTCGTCCTTGGTTTTGCATATTTCTGTAGAGGTGTAGTGATCTTTTTTATATAATGCAACTCCACCTCCTCTTTTGTTAGGCAGATATGATATAATTGCCATTACTAAAACTTGCTGGTATGAAACTCATGACTGGAATGTCCTGATAGAGCAGTGATGGCGAACCTTTTTTGGTTCGCGTGCCAAAAGGAGGGGAGCGCGGGGGGTGTGTGTGTCTGTTTCTCTTGAATAGTTTATATCCCTCTATCACAGTGATGGCGAACCTATGGCACGTGTGCCGCAAGTGGCACGCGGAGCCATATCGGTGGGCACGCGAGCTCAGGTCCAACTTTCGAAAGTTGGGAAACGGGCCATTTCTGGCCTCCAGAGGGCCTCCGGGGTGTGTGTGGGGAAGACCATTTTCGCCCTCCCTAGGCTCCTAGAAAGGCTCTGAAGCCTGGAGAGAGCAAAAAAACAGGCGTACCATCGCGTGCCGGGAGCAGGGGGTCACGCGTATATGCGTGAGCAGGCCGCATAGAATTATGGGTGTGGCCACGCGTGCGCGCAACCCCCCCCCCACGCTCCCCCCCTTTTGGCACACGAACCAAAAAAGGTTCACCATCACTGCTCTGTCAGGACATTCCAGTCATGAGTTTCATACCAGCAAGTTTTAGTAATGGCAATTATATCATATCTGCCTATACCAATGATAGCGAACCTTTTTCTGGTTGCGTGCCAAAAGTGTGTGTGTGCGCCTGCGATATCGCGCGCGCGTGCCGGCACCCACAATGCAATGCGTGCCCCAACTGCGCATGTGCGCATGACTGCCCCCACCTGCGCATGCGCGCTTTCCCATACATGCCCCCCCGCACATGCCCCACCGGCCCATTTTGGGCCTGGAAAGCCGCCTGCACCAAACTTTGCCAGCGCGAACAGTCTGCCGCCGCTGCTCCTCCTCCTCCTGCCAGCCTCGCGCTCCGGGCAGCGTCCAGCATGGCCGTTCATGCCGGCAAATGTTGGTGCCTTAGACTTCTTCTAAGGGAGCATTCCCGGCCAGCACGCCTCTTACCACTTACTGCAGCCACCGGGGAAGCGGCAGTGTGTGAACTGCAGCCGCCAGGCACGAAGGGGCGGGGGCAGCAGGAACAGCAGGCTGGTGTTTCCCTCCCTCCCCGCCAGAGGCTTTTTTCCTTTCCAGACCAGCTCCAAGCAACCTGTGCACAAACTTCAGCAGCTCTTGCGCCGCCACCTGCACCGCTTGCTTGGAGCTGGTCTGGAAAGGAAAAAACCCAGCCGAATTAGGCGGGACTTGCCCAACCCAGGTCCCTTCGAACAGGTCTCCCTACGTAGCCTCCCCGCTGAATTATGCGACCTGACATTGATCGCCCACCCAAAAGGAGCCCGCCCTCTGAGCTCTTCTAAGCGCCTGCTCTTTCTGCAGCGAACGAGCTGGGGGCGCGAAAAGCTCTTCACCTCTACCTGCATGCTGTTACTGGCTCTTCACCCCCCTCTGCACCCAGGTAGCGACCGGTGGCCCTGGGTAGCGGCGTCTTGTTGGTCTTGGAGGGGAGGTCCAGAGCCAGTAACAGCATGCAGGTAGAGGGAAAGAGCTTTTCGCGCCCCCAGCTCATTTATGCAGGAAAGAGTGGGCGCTCTGAAGAGATCGGAGGGTGGCGATCACTGGCGTAGTTCAGCGGGGAGGCTACGTAGGTGTCAGGCCGAAGCCATTTTCTTTGGATCTTTGGCCTGCCACACTTTATGCTAGTTTAAAATGTATTCTTTGCTATGGGAATTTGGGAGGGGCAGTTGCATGAGGGATGTCTGCATGTAGCCACAACAAATTCCTTCTAGATTGTCAAGGTCATCCTTTGTCCTGCACCTGCACGGAAGAAGGTGGAGTTCCAACCAAGCTACCAGATGAAGATTGGTTCATGTGATGAACTTGGGGGTGTGGGGACAAAGGCTTGAAATTTCAACTGGGTGGAGAAACCCTGAAGGCTTCAGATTCTGGATTTCTCCCAGCCGTGCTGACGTGGCTCTGTTAATAAATTGGAACTTTGAGGAATGCTTTTCCTCGGACTCTGATTTAATTCCAGATGCTATTTGGAACCCTGAGAGTAGGGAGACCCGTTTGGAGGGACCTGGGTGGGGCGAGTCCCTTTCAGATCTCGCTCCTCTCCCCACACTCTAGGAAGGAAGCAGCAGCAGGAAGCCTCTTTGCTGTCACAGCGGCGGGCGAACGGCAGGCAAAGGGGGGCGAGCGCCTTTGGCTGCTTTTACACGCAAAGAAACAAGACTTTACTCTCTCACAGGCGCAGCTGGGCTCTGCAAGGGAAGCTACCTCTCACCCCCCCTTTGCCTGGCGCCCCTGGAAACACACCCCTCCTTTCCTCCCTAGATCTGCCTTCCCACGCAAAGGGTCTCGGGAGAAAGTTGGAGGAAGGTGGCTGGGAGAAGGAGGAGGAGCAAAGAGGCAGTGCCGCTTTGCCGGTGCAAACAGCCTCTAACGTGGATCCTTCTCCTCCTCCTTCCCCATCTCCTCCTCCTCCAACCCCATTCCTTTCTAGCACTGATTTACCTAGTTTGGGTAATGAAATATCTGCACCAAACTTTCGAATGAGCACAGTAATTGAAAGCCAGAAGCCAGGGTTCCTGCTTCTTCCTGGTCGCTTCGCCTTTAGCCAGGGGCGGGGTTTCCACGAAGGTGTCCCAAAACCCAAGCAGGAAAAGGGAGGAAAGGAGCCTGAGCCGAGTCTACCGGCAAGGAGAGCGAGATCTGAAAGGCAGGCGGGCCTGGCCGTAGCCTTCCCTTCCTCCATCGGCACCAGGTGCTCACCAGAGCCTTTCAGAGCTGATATAGGGCAACGCCTCGCGTGCCCTCGGATATGGCTCCACGTGCCACTTGTGGCACGCGTGCCATAGGTTCGCCATCACGGGCCTATACAGTATGTACTAATACTTCAGGTTCACCCTGTTTGTTCCCTAAACTTTCAGCATTAGTGTATGGGCGTTTCTTCTTTTTTTTTTTTTAATAATATAATCTTTATTAGGTTTTTCATTAAAAACAACATATAGAACAGACATACAAAAAATACATAAAACAACAAATCTGGAACTTATTGAAGCATCTGTGTCTCTTGCAG
>QLTV01001522.1:47673-58466 GCA_003457575.1 Thermophis baileyi
ACAGTTTTGAAGTGAAGCACTGCAGCTTTTAAGTTAGTAACACCATTGTTAACCAAATCCGACTTCCCCATTAACTTTGCTGATCAGAAGGTCACAAAAGGGGATCACATGACCACATGACACGAGACACTGCAACCGTCATAAATATGAATCACTTGCCAAGCATCCAAATTTTGATCACGTGACCACAGGGCTGCTACAACGCTTGTAAGTGTGAAAAACGGTCACTTTTTTCAGTGCTGTTGTAACTTTGAACGGTCACTAAATGAACTGTCGAGGACTACCTGTATAATCCCAAACATTCAAAGAATACTATTTTAGAATTAATTCTACATGGTACACTTGGGACATGTCTCGGATATTTTATCAGTCTTGAAAACCACCTCTCAGCTGTCCCTGTTGCTGTTTTTGTTGGGATATTCATGAGCAGGAAGAGTCATGTGGTAACTCAGTCAGCCAATGTGAGTAAGGTGCTACTGAGTCTGTGCAAAAAAGGAATTAAGCTAGAAGCTGGACATGTTTTCCAGTCTCAGGTCTGTCTCTGTATCTCTCTGTGTGAAGACTACATTATGTTACTGTAAAGAAGAATATATGGTATTGTAAATATTTTGATATGATTATAAAGAAGTTATTTGATTCAGCAAATGCAGTCAACTGTGAGAGCTTCTGATTTATTTTCTACTACAGAGAAACAAAATTCTCTAACAATAAGATTGGTTTGGCATGATCTGTTTTTAACAAACCCGTGCTGGCTACTAGTTATAACTGTATTTGTTTCTAGATGTTCACAGATTTGTTTTTTGATTATTATTTTCCAGTATCATTCCAGGTATTGATGTTAGACTGATTGGTCTGTTGTTTCCTGGGTCTGTTTCCCACACACACACCCCTTTTTTTTGAAGATGGGAACCACATCAGCTCTTTTCCAATCCTCTGGTAGTTCCCCAGTGCTCCAAGATTTTTTAAAGATATGATACAATGGTTCTGAGATAACATCTGCCAGCTTTTTCAGAACTCTGGGATGTAATACATCAGGTCCCGGTGATTTATACTCATCAATGTCAGACGGGTTCTCTTACCATTTTCTTACTTATTTTAATTTTTATTTCGAGTCTTGTCTTTTACAGTTATATTTTTGGTCGGTTGGGCAATAGTTTCATTTTAGTGAACTGACTGCTTCCTTGACTTTTTTTTATTTTTATGTTGAAATAAACATATTTTTATTCTCTTTGACTTTTGTTGCAAGTCTTTGTTCATTCTGAGCCTTTCTTTCCTGAGTTCATCTTTGCGGATTTGGGCTATCTGCTGATATTCTGTCTTAGTTATGTGTCCCGTTTTCCATTTCTTGTACTTATCCTTTTTGTCTTTCAATTTATCAGAGAGATCTTTATGCAATCATGCTGGTTTCTTCTTGGATTTCTTGTTTTTCTTTTTTAGTGGTATTGTGTTGGACTGGGCTGATCATATTTTTCAGTGTTTCCCTTTTTTCTTGAGTTGTTTTCCCCTTCAGGATTTTTATCCATGAAATTTTGCTTAGGGTCTCTCTCTGAGTTTGTTAAAAACTCCCACTGCTCCCACTTGCTGCTGAGTTTGTCTCCCAGTTGATATCAGGGTAGTTAAAGTCTCCCATTACTACTGTGATATGTTTCCTACATACAATTGTTAATTGATTAGCAAAGAGTTCAACTATTTCTTCTGCTTGGTTGGGTGGACTGTAGTATATTCCTATAGCAATGTCATTTTTCTTTCCTTTTATATTGGCCCATATGGATTCTAGGAGGTTTTCGTCCTTGGTTTTGCGTATTTCTGTAGAGATGTAGTGATCTTTTTTATATAATGCAACCCCATCTCCTCTTTTGTTAGGTCTGTTTCTCTTGAATAGTTTATATCCCTCTATCAGGACATTCCAGTCATGAGTTTCATACCAGCAAGTTTCAGTAATGGCAACTATATCATATCTGCCTATACAGTATGTACTAATACTTCAAGTTCACCCTGTTTGTTCCCTAAAATTTCAGCGTTAGTGTATGGGCGTTTCTTCTGTTAATGCTCACATACTGTACCTATTTCATTTTGTAGACAGAAAATACACATGGATTTTCTACATACATACATATGGTACACACAGATAGAGGGGTGTGTTTCTGTATTTTTTGTGAATATATGTGTATCCGTGTTCCTATCCTCAGTATTTCTAGGTATCTATATGATTGTAACAATTTGCAGTGCTGACAATCTGTGATTTGCACGAGTCAACAATAGAATTTAATGATTGTGTGAAGATTTGAACTTAGTCTTTTATGTGTCATAATGAATGGCAGTGGTTAATCTAGCAGTTTGGCATGTTTGCTTTTTCATTGTTATGTATGCTTTTTTTCTTGTTTTTATATCTTGCAACCATATTACAAAGAGTAATTAAAGTTTCTTTTTTATATGAATCTTACAGACAAAGGGAATGCCAAGAAGCCTTCTGAACGGCAGAGAATCAGAAGCAGCTTTAAAAAGGAAAGTGAATCCGGTACATCTGGTAAACAACGTATTTTCCCTTTCCTCCAGTAAACCACAAAACTCTTCTCTTTCCCCAGCCAGAAAGAGACAAGAGAAAAAAATAGGAAAAGAGCTTTGAACTGATAAACAAGCATTCTATGTGGATCTCAAGGAAACATTATATAAAAAAATAAAGGTGGAACATTTCCAGATTCAGAAAAAGAGGAAATATCTAGAAGTCTGTGGGGAGGAAGCACTCATACCAGACAATAATGCAGGCCTCGCCCTGTGAGGAAACAAACAACTTGAACCATCCAAGAAGAGATCACAAACATTTTTGACCTCCTCAAGAATCTAAGACTATCAGTGGCGGAAAAGCTTCACAGATATACATATTGTGGGAAACCACAGATTGCAAAGTAGAGCTGATTATGCATCAGAGGATCCACACTGGTGAAAAACCATACAAATGCCCCGAATGTGGCAAAGTCTTTCGCTATACTTCCCAACTTACTGCGCATAAAAGAACCCATACTGGAGAAAAGCCCTACCAGTGCCCACAGTGTGCCAAAAAGTTTAGTAATCATGGCAACCTGGTGATACACCAGAGGACACACACCGGAGAGAAACCATATGAGTGTTTGGATTGTGGGAAATGTTTCAGTAATAAATCTAACCTTCTGAAACACCAGAGGACTCACACGGGCGAGAAATCATATGAGTGTCCGGATTGTGGGGAAAGTTTCAAAAATAATTCTAAGCTTGTGATACACCGGAGGAGTCACACAGGAGAGAAACCATATGAGTGTCTATACTGTGGGAAAAGTTTCAGTCAGAACTCTTACCTGGTGATACACCAGAGAATTCACACTGGGGAGAAACCATATGAGTGTCCGGATTGTGGGAAATGTTTCAGTAAGAATTCCAACCTGGTGGTACACCAGAGAACTCACACAGGAGAGAAACCATATGAGTGTCCGGATTGTGGGAAAAGTTTCAAAAACAATTCTAACCTTGTGATACATAAGAGTACTCACACAGGAGAGAAACCATATGAGTGTCCAGATTGTGGGAAAGCTTTCAGTTGCAATTTTTACCTGGTGAGACACCAGAGAACTCACACAGGAGAGAAACCATATGAATGTCCAGTGTGTGGGAAAGGTTTCACTAAAAATGGTAACCTTGTGCAACACCAAAGTACTCACACAGGAGAAAAACCATATGGGTGTCCAGATTGTGGGAAAAGCTTTAGTCATAATTCCTACTTGGTTATACATCAGAGAACTCACACTGGGGAGAAACCGTATGAGTGTCCAGATTGTGGGAAAAGTTTCACTAATAAATCTAACTTTCTGAAACACCAGAAGACTCACACGGACGAGAAACCATATGAGTGTCCAGATTGTGGGAAAAGTTTAAGTCGTAATTCTGCCCTAGTGACGCACAGGAGGACACACACAGGAGAGAAACCCTATGAGTGTCCAAATTGTGGGAAATCTTTCAGATGTAATTCTGACCTGGTGAGACGCAAGAGGACTCACACTGGGGAGAAACCATATGAGTGTCTATACTGTGGAAAACATTTCAGTCAGAGCTGTGGCCTGGTGATACACCAGAGGATTCACACGGGCGAGAAACCATATGAGTGTCCGTATTGTGGGAAAAGTTTCAGTCAGAACTCTAGCCTGGTGATACACCAGAGGACTCACACGGGCGAGAAACCATATGAGTGTCCGGTTTGTGGGAAAAGTTTCATTCGGTGCTCTTACCTGGTGATACACCAGAGGACTCACACAGGAGAGAAACCATATGAGTGTCCAGATTGTGGGAAAGCTTTCAGTTGCAATTTTTACCTGGTGAGACATCGGAGAACACACACAGGAGAGAAACCATATGTGTGTCCAGATTGTGGGAAAGCTTTCAGTTGGAATTCTGACCTGGTGAAACACCAGAGGACTCACACAGGAGAGAAACCATATGAGTGTACAGATTGTGGGAAACGTTTTAGTCATAGTTCCTACTTGGTTACACACCAGAGAACTCACACTGGGGAGAAACCATATGAGTGTCCAGATTGTGGGAAAAGTTTCAGTAATAATTCTAACCTCCTGAAACACCAGAGGACTCACACGGGCGAGAAACCATATCAGTGTCCGGATTGTGGGAAAGGTTTCCAGCATAATTCCAATCTGGTCATACACCAGAGGACTCAACACGGGACAGTAACTGTATGATTGTCTAGACTGTAGGAAATTTTTTAGTCAAAATTCCAACCTGCTGATACACCAGAGGACTCACACAGGAGAGAAACCCCCTGAGTGTCCAAATTGTGGGAAAGCTTTCAGTTGGAATTCTGACCTGGTGAGACACCAGAGGATTCACACAGAATGAATTCCTGGATTGTGGGAAACATTTCAGTTGGAATTCCCACCTGGTGGAATAATAGGGAACTGACACAGAAGGGGAGCCCTTTGAATGTCCCAATTGTGGGAAAGCTTTCACAAGTAGGTCTAATCTAATAAATCATGTCAGTTTACACACAGATCAGAAGCCATTCAGATGCCCAAACTGTGGTCAGTATTTCGGTCAGAACTCTACTATTATTAAAGAGAAGAGGACTCATACAGGAGGAAAACCATCAGCTTTCTGATTGGAAGGAAAGCTTGATGGGATCTTAGAAAACTTTCAAGAGTTCAGAAGGATATACATTGCTTGTTTTCAGCTTGCTGGATTATTTTCAGCCAAAGAGCCAAGTTTATTTAGACATGAGAGACTGAACCAGAAGAAATGCTCCAACACAAGAGGATTTGCTTGCAAAAATCAATGAATTAGGATTTCAACAAGAGTTTTCTGAAAGCATAGTAAGAAACTAAATATAACTATATAATTAGAATATTCCTAAGGCATCAAACCAGGGGTGGGTTCCAACTTACCTTAGTGCCAATTCGCTCTGTCTTGTGCCGTGTGGACATGCACGCGTAGAGCGCGCGTGTGCATGCGCAGTAACAAAAGATCCAGAAAAAAAACAGCCAAAAAAAAGATGGCGACTGCATGCACAGTGCCGGAAGTCGGCTTCTGCGCATGGTCAGAAGGAAAGAAATAAAATAAAAATAAATAAAAAAAATAAAAAAAAAGAGATGGCCCCCACGGACTGGCACCGACCGATCCGGTTCGGTGATGTCATCGTGACATCAACAGTGGGCCGCTACCGGTTCGGGAGAACCGGTCCGAACCGGGAGGAACCCACCCCTGCATCAAACCATTCTTATTGTATCCAATTAGATATGGTACAGAAAGAGAGGAGTCCTGGAGGCACAGTGGTTAGAATGTACTATTGCAGAGACAGTAACCATTCCAAGATACTGGTAGTCCTTGACTTACAACCATTCATTTAGTCAACCATTCAAAGTTACAACATCACTGAAAAAAGTGACTTATGACCCTTTTTCATACTTATGACCAGGGGTGGGTTCCTCCCGGTTCGGACCGGTAGCAAACCGCTGGTGATGTCACGATGACGTCACCGAACCGGATCGCTCGGTGCCGGTCCGTGGGCGTTGCCATGTTTTTTTTTATTGTTTTTTTTTTAAATTTTCCTTCTGAGCATGTGCAGAAGCCGAGTTCCGGCACTGTGCATGCGGTCGCCATCTTTTTTTTTGGCTTTGTTTGTTTGTTTGTTTGTTTTAAAAAAATCAGATTTTTTGATACTGTGCATGCTCCCACGAGGCGCGCCCATGCGGCACAGGAGGGAGTGAACCGGCAGCGAGGTAAGTTGGAATCCACCCCTGGTTTGATGCCTTAGGAATATTCTAATTATACATAGTTATATTTAGTTTAATGACTTATGACCCTTTTTCATACTTAGGACCATTGCAGCATCAATATTCAGATGCTTGGCAACTGATGGTTGCAATGTCCTGGGGTCATGAGATCCCATTTTGTGACCTTATGACAAGCCAAATCAGTTTGGAAGCCAGATTCACTTAACAACTGTTACTAATTTAACAACTGTTGGGATTCAGTTAACAAATGTGGCAAGAAAGGTTGTAAAATGGGGCAAAACTCACTGAACAACTGTCTTGTTTAGCAACAGAAATTTTGGGCTCAATTGTGGTTGTAAGTTGAGGACTACCTGTAATAAGAATAGTTGCTTCGCCCCTGCCTGGATACTAATATTCTGCAGTAATGTTTCTAAAGATGTTTCATGGGAGCCATTAATTTTGTCGTGATAGGCTCTAATTCCCCCTCAGCCTGGACTATTTGCTGTAGTTAATTCATGAACTTAGTTAACTGGGACAGTGAGATGGGTGGCATACAAATTTAGTAAGTAAATAAGTGTGAACATACTTAGGATGCAGACAGACAGATGTACATTAATAATTATTTTGTGGTTCTTTGAAAATATACAATAGGTTTTAATGCCTTCATTTTATGTAAAATATAAATAATATACAGAAATGGGTGATTTTTAATGACCTTGTTTTAAATATTTATAGAAATCTCTTCCTCAAAGAAAAGTCTAAATAATGTTGATTGTCTGTTCCACTACAGTATAATTCTTGTTCTCCAGGATTTTCTCACCTGCAGGTCAAATATTTCAAATGATTTATTCTGCATTTGCTGATCTTCCAGATTTCTTGAACTTTGCATATCTTATTTTCTGGAACAATTTGAGTCATACATCGTACTTCTTTTTTTTTTTTCATTCCCTGCTAACACTTTTGTCAAAAGAGAGAGAAAGGTAAATCCTACTTGCTCATTGAATCTTCTTCGTTTTAGTCAAATAGTGTGCTTCTCACAAAACCATCCTGGTTCTCGGTTTTGTATAATGTACCTCCTTCAAGTCATGGAAGTAAAAGATCTCTATCTGGCTTTCCATAGTGAGAATGGGTTTTCCTGTGAAATATGAAAAAAAGATAAAAGAATTCCAGGTGAGTGGTGCAGTGGAGCTCTCACCTCACAATCAGGAGGCTGTGAGTTCGATCCTAGGTAGAGGCAGATATTTCTCTCTCTGGACACAAAGAGACTGTATCTGCTGCAAACTCTGCAGTGCGGCCAGTAAACAGTCAGCTCCATTCAGTTGCCCCGACTCCCCCTCGCAAGGGATTTAGTATCTATATTTAGAGCAAACAAGGTAGGCACATCACTACATCCTGAGGTAAATCGTCAGGTAAATCTCAGAACAGCATACAGAGCACACAGAAGAAAAAGGCGGGGGGAAAGGGAAACACCCCCTTTACACTCAGCAACCAATCATAATGTAGACTGCCTCATGCAGGAGCCCACACTCTTCAACCAATCAATGACCACTGTGTGTTCTGGTCCACTATGCACTTTACTGTTCCTGTTTTTAAATTAAATATCTGAACAGCTGGGCTCCAAACAGGCTTGAACTGTTGGCATGAAATGCCGCATAGAGTGTTTCTGCTTAGAAATCTATCTAGCCAAGCTCGCTTCTGGTTATTCCATTTATATATTTATTTATTTATTTATTATTTAAATTTCTATACTGCCCAACTCCCAAGGGACTCTGGGCGGCTTACAACAGAAATATATAAAAAAAAACCACATTAAAAAACATTATAAAAACATTTAAAAAACAATTTAAAAACCCATGCACACCATTCATGGCCGGATCTCGCAGGATTACAATAGTGAGATCAATGGCCCCAGGCCTGCTAGGTCTTCACCGCTTTCCGGAAGGCCAATAGGGTGGGAGCAGTCTGGATCTCAGGAGGTAACTGGTTCCAGAGGGCTGGGGCAGCCACAGAGAAGGCCCTCCCCCGTGGGCCCACCAGCCGGCACTGTTTAGCTGACGGGACCCGGAGGAGACCAACTCTGTGGGATCTTACTTGTCGCTGGGAGCTATGAGGTAGAAGGCAGTCTCAACATCTTCCCCTCAGGACTCCGCTATAGGGCATTGCATGCCAAAACAACTAGACACAAAGATAGTTTCTTCCCCCGTGCCATCACCCTGGTAAACAGCCAATCCCCGCACCACTGTCTCCTGCCCAAAGATATTTACCCATGTGGTAAGCTGTATTGCTATTATGCTTGTCATCTTTCCTACTACATTCTCCTATCAGTATATTATGTGATCAATTATTGTATCTTATGATTTATGATTGCCTTATGATTTATGACACTCACTTTGTATGTACACTGAAGTGTATGCACCAGAGACCATTTCTTTGTGTGTCCAAAGCACACTTGGCCAAAGAATTGTATTTTATTCTTTCCAATTTTTGATTTTTTTTCCAAATTCCATTTCTGACTACAAGCACTGAATTCCTCTCAGTCTCTCCGCCTTCATTTTTACACCTTTCATTTTCCATAAAGATTTGTCCAATGGCTTGCTGAAATCCAAGTATACTATCTGCACAGCATTTTGCTGATCTGGTAATTTAATTGCTTAAATAAAAAAAAAGGCAATAAGGTTTGTTTGGCACGATCTGTTTCTAGCAAACCCATGCTGGCTTCTAGTAATCACCTTGCTTGTTTATAGGTGCTCACAAATTCTCTGCTTGATTATATTTTTTCCAGGATTTTACCAGGTATTGATGTCAAGCTGATTGGCCTATAATTTCCTGGATCATGTCCCCCCTTTTTGTAGTTTGGAATCACATCAGTTCTTTTTCAGTACTCTGGTATTTCTCCTGTGTTACATAAACTTTCAAAGATTACATTCCCTGGTTCCAAAATTATATAATGTAGAATTCTAGGCAATGCAATACAGATTTTGACAATGCAATGCAGTGCAATGCAATGCAATGCAATACAATACAATACACTACACTACACTACAATACAATACAATACAATAATATAGATAGGAAGATAGTATCTTCTACCTAGATCTTGTTTAGAAGCAATGTGGGTGGGCACTTCAAGGTTTTGTCTCATATTTCATTATTCTGAAAGGCTCCCTAAAAGGATTAGAGCATGTATAGAGGGTGCCTAACTTGACCTTTGATTCCCTGCTGAGCTGCCTGGATTGTGGGAAAAGTTTCAGTCGGAATTCCCACCTGGTGGAACACCAGAGAACTCACACAGGAGAAAAACCATATGAGTGTCCTGATTGTGGGAAAGGTTTCTATCATAATTCTAACCTGGTTGTACACCAGAGAACTCACACACGGGACAAACCGTATGAGTGTCTGGAGTGTGGGAAAAGTTTCATTCGGAAACTTTCATTCGAACATTTGACTTGGTGATACACTGGAGGACTCACACCGGAGAGAAACCGTATGAGTGTCCGGATTGAAATCCGAAAGATTTCAGTGCTCAGTCTAGCCTCATAAATCATATAAGGCTACCCACAGGGGAGAAACCATTCAAATGCCCAGATTGCGGACAGTGTTTCACACAAAATTCCTCCTTTATCACACACAAGAAATTCCACATGAGACAAAATTTGATGTGTATAGACGATTCTTTAATTTTATTTCTCATCTCTCATAGCAAGCTCAGGTGAAAAATTTAACTATTTTAATGCCTTGCCTGATTCTTTTTAATCAAACATGTCTTATATTGAACATGAGGGAGGGGATCTGAGTTGGGAGGTCCAAGCTCTTGTTCTGACCCAGCCTTCAGAGAAGCAAGAAACAGACTCCTCGCAAAGAAAACCCCCTCTTTATTTACCTCTTGTGAATTAATTGCATTCACCCACCGAAAGTCCAGGCAAGAGTCCTGCAAGGAGTTAACTGCAGCAATAGACCTTATCAGTTCATTACGATAAGTGCAAGGCTGTGAGCTCCCAGCAGAAAGGCTGCAAATTAAGTTCTGGCAAGGCAGTCTTCGTTGCATGAAACACGAGCAAAATCTCTAGAAATACGAACTGTTGTCTTCTACAACCACCACTCCCTTTTCCTTCTATTTATTCCCCAGCCAGGGTAGGGCCATTCATCATCCACATTTGATTTGCTTCCTGAGTCGACTCCTTGTCCTCCGTTGTTCACCTCTCCTATCTGCTCTACGCATACGTGCATCTGGAACAGGCCCCAGTTGTTCCTCCTCCTCTCTCATCTCTGACTTCAAAGGCAGCTGCTTCTCTGGCTTGGAAATGCTGGATGGCCCTGGCTCTATCTCTGTGTCCGACGCTGAGCATCCATCAGAGCCTTCCCCAGAACTGGCCCAAGTTCTTCCCCAACCTCCTCATCGTCCGTGTCTGCCACCAGCTCTGCTGGCGGTTGGCGAGCCACAACAAAAAGCTGCTTCAGCTCTGACAGGATAGTGGGGAATGGAAAGATTTATATTCCTTGCAAACAGTTGGTCATTTGCATAATTTATAGTCTCCCTTTATGTTA
>QLTV01001522.1:90282-106109 GCA_003457575.1 Thermophis baileyi
TTCAAGGTCCTGGAGTGGCCTAGCCAGTCTCCAGATCTCAACCCCATAGAAAACCTTTGGAGGGAGTTGAAAGTCCGTGTTGCCCAGCGACAGCCCCAGAACACCACTGCTCTAGAGGAGATCTGCATGGAGGAATGGGCCAACATACCAGCAACAGTGTGTGCCAATCTTGTGAAGACTTACAGAAAACGTTTGACCTCTGTCATTGCCAACAAAGGATATATAACAAAGTATTGAGATGAACTTTTGATATTGACCAAATACTTATTTGCCACCATAATTTGCAAATAAATTCTTTCCAAATCAGGCAATGTGATTGGATTTGTTTTCTCATTTAGTGTCTCATAGTTGAGGTCTACCTATGATGTCAATTATAGGCCTCTCTCATCTTTTTAAGTGGGAGAACTTGCACAATTGGTGGCTGACTAAATACTTTTTTGCCCCACTGTATATGTTGGGTTATTTTATTCCAGATTCCTCCATACAACAGAGCTCAGAGCCAATCGCTGAAATGGCCACTATCACCATCCATAGCTTTTAGATCTGCATTGAAAATGGCAATTTAGGTCAGCTAAAAAGGTCAGCCTGGTGATTAGTCGGCCATGTGCTTTCATGGAAATGTCAGGGTTCCAAGTAACATACCCATAGCAAACAAAACTCTGAGGCAGGCAATTTCCTCCAAGAATAGGTTTATTGGATATGTTATATTGGCACAGGCTGGTGAAAACCGACTCTGGATATTCCTGCGGTTTTCATCTAATTAAAAGTAAGAGTTTGTCACTTTCTCAAAACAATCGGTCACATTATCCAATCCAAATACTGTCCAGTTGCTAGGTGACTCCACTCCCCTCCTTCCAAGCACCTGCAGGAATGTCCTTGGTTCCCAAGAGAAAGAATCTTGTTTTGACTACAACACCCCGACTATCTCTATTCCCCCCTCCCTATCCCTCTTCTCCAGTGTGTCAGCACTGAAGTCTCAAAATGGCTTCAGTCAGGCCAGCTTCACGGTTGACAGGGATATTCTACTTTTGCCTTTTGATTTCACTTGATATACATTTCCACTCCACATTCCTTCCTGGACATACGAAGTTGCCATGCAGAGTCATTCCCCCCTGCCTTATTTCTTTCCCTCAATATTTAACAGTTTCCTATTTCTGGGTATTGCTTGCTCTCGTGTCTCATCCTTTTGAATATGGACGGTGTCATTTCATTAACTTAAACATCAAGGCTGCAGTCATGACTTTTCTGTTTGGTCCCGTTGTTGAACGTCTCTCCATATTTGTACTGTTAAAATAACATCAGTTCGATTCAAAATATACTCTGCATTCTATGTCCCAAAGGTGCTTTTTCAGGAGGCAACTGGACTTTCTTCTTTTTTCTTTTGAAGATGTTTCGCTTCTCATCCAAAAAGCTTCTTCAGCTCTGACAGGAAAGTGGGGAATGGAAGGATTTATATTCCTTGCAAACAGTTGGTCATTTGCATATATTTGCGTATCTATCTATCTATCTATCTATCTATCTATCTATCTATCTATCTATCTATCTATCTATCTATCTATCTATCTATCTATCTATCTATCTATCATCTATAAAGTAAAAATCCTTCCATTCCCCACTATCCTGTTAGAGCTGAAGAGGTTTCTTGGATGAGAAGTAAAATGTCTTCAAAAGAAAAAACAAGAAAGTATAGTTGCCTCTTGAAAAAAAGCACCTTTGTGACAACCATGACCTGGATGACTAAGAATCTTTACGGACTCTGCATTCTATGTATTCCCTTTTGTGATTAAAAGAACACCACCACCCCGGTAAGTTGTGAGGAAAGAGTAAAATTAAAATTGGGGAAAGTAAAAGCTGCAAATAGGGATCACAGTACAGGGATTTAACACATTATAATTGTTAACTGATAAGGTATTTGTTATCTGACCCTGACTTCCCCTTCCATCCCCACCCCCAGTTAAAATCCAACTTTATTTCTATTTATTTGTAACCCTCCTTTATTATTTCTCCTTCAATTTAGCCACTCTCAAGTCATCCTCAAAAACTTAATTTTTTTACTATTTATTTATAAAGGAAATTTCTATAGTCCGACCGACCCCCAAAAGCAATGGTAGGCAGTATATAACAATCAGATTAAAAGCCATAACCATATAAATGACACATATAAAAATGTAAAAATCTATACTAAGAAATAAGTAATATAAAAACAACTGTACAACCCTCTTATCAATAAAATGGATGCAAATGGCCACCTCAGCAATTGAACCATCTGAGCATATCTCGGATTGCCTTAGAGCCCCAGGCCTGAGGATGAAGCCAGGCCTTGAGAGCCTTCCGGAAGCTCAAAAAGGGTGGAATTAATCTCATTCCAGGAGAAAGGATATTCCATAAGGTGGGGCCCACAACAGAGAAGGCACGTTTCTCAGATTCACCAAATGCAGATTCCCAGCTGATGGTGCCCGCCGCATGTTTTCTTGACCAGGTGTCATCGGGCAGGCTGAAATAAGCAGGGAAAGGCGGTACGTCAGCTCAGTCCCATGCCAGGAAGGGCTTTCAAAGGCAAAACCAGCACCTTGAACTGGACCCGCAAGGAAACTGGCAACCAAGGCAGCTGACGGAGCAGAGGTGTGACATGTGCTGCTTCAGAAACACATATAGCTTATCCAGCCATTGCATTCTCTACCAGCTAAAACTTTTGGATGCTCTTCAAGGGCAGCTCATGCAGAATTTATTGAAGTCATCCAATACAGGTAGTATTTGACTTGCATCAGTTCGTTGAGTGACCATTCGAAGTTACAACCGCAATGAAAAAAGTGACTTATGACCATTTTTCACACTTATGACCATATCAGCATCCTCATGGTCATGCGATTTACATTCGGATGCTTGACCACTGGTTTGTATTTATGACGGTTGCAGTGTCCCAGGGTCATGCGATCATCTTTTGTGACCTTCTGACAACCAAAGTCTATGGGGAAGCCAGATTCACTTAGCAACCAGATTCACTTAGCAACCGTGTTACTAACTTATCATTCGCTTAACAAATATGGGAAGAAAAGTCATAAAATGGTGGAATACTCACTTAACAAATTTCCCACTTAGCAACATAAATTTTGGGCTCAGTCATGGTCATAGGTCAAGGACTACCTGTATGCAGGTAACTAGGGCATGATTGACTGTAACCAGGGTCTGCAGATCCAGGAACAGCCACAACTGGCTCTCAAATGAATCAGTAATAAAAATGTTAGGATGTAGAGAGTTTTTGATCTCCAGTGACAGCCAAACCCTTCTAAAATGCAGGAATCTTTAGATCAGCTTCCAGCCTGCAAACTTGTGACCTCCAAGTGTTTTGCCCAAGCAGCCTGGGAATTCTCAAGGCTGAAATCTTAGTACTCTGGAAATTGGGAAGGCTTTCTCTAGTGAGCAGAGAGCATAATAGACAGAAGATGATAGTATCTCCTATCTAAATGTCATTGGAAACAACGTGGGAGACACTTCCAAGTTTTGTCCCGTATTATTCTATTAATAAGATGAAGATGGCAGGCTGTTAATCATTTAGGGGCTGCGCCCCAAAACAAGAACTTCATGAATTTTTAGGAGCCAGCAAGCACCCAGCTAATCTGATGAAGCTAAAGCTCGGACGATCTCTTGTCCGAGCTTTATTGAATATTTATTTATTGATATTTATTGATATAAGGCGCTGCGCCCAAAAACAAGAACAAGAAGCATAAGCGCACCAGCGTGCCTACCGTCCCTGTCCTAATGTTCCCTTTTATTCGTATTCATTTCATGTATTCAAATCATGTTTATACCTATATATATTATCTAATACGTGCTTGACAAATAAAATAAATAAAATAAACTTCATGAACTTTTAGGAGCCAGCAAGCACTTAAATCTCTAGCTAATCTGACGAAGCTTAGAGATCGGACGATCTAGCTATTGCTGGCTAGATGGCGCTCTATGGTTAGGCATTAAGCGCGCCTGGATAGTCGCAAATATAGTAGCAAGCGCCTGTAGCTGAACTATAAGGCATTGAGATCACAGAGTCGTGGATTGCTAGAGGGAATCTGTAGATGAGAAGCACAGGGAAACTTCCTCTTCCGGCTTCCTAATGAGAAAATAGCTGCGGCTGTCCTATTTTCCCCCTGGTCGAAGCGGCAGCTGGAAAGTGAGTTGAGGGCAGGTGGGAGGAGAAGCCGGGAGCAAATTTTTGGTTTGCTCCACGTTTTATCCAGCAGCAGGTAAACTTATTGCAATACATTTTGGAGAGAAGCACCTGCAGTTGGTGTGGCAAGAGTTGGTAGATTCCAACGACTCTGCCTAACTAAACTCTTATTTTGAGTGATGAAGCTTCCTGGATGGGAAGCGAAACATCTCAGATGAACCATCTTTGGTCCAGTGGCCACGATTTAACCTTTTTTTAGATAATTTTGCGTGGATGATTGAGTTTTTATTGACATATGGTATAGCACTTAGACTTATATGCTTTACAGCCCTCTCTAAGCGGTTTACAGAGCCAGCATATTGCCCCCAACAATCTGGGTCCTCATTTTACTGACCTCGGAAGGATGGAAAGCTGAGTCAGCCTTGAGCCGGTCAGGATCGAACTCCTGGCTGTGGGCAGTGAGTTAGCCTGCAATACTGCACTCTAACCACTTGCCACCACATATGCTGATATATGCAGTCTGCTACATATTCCTCCCCCCCTCCCCCAACCCAATTTTATTCCACTGGTGCTGCATGCTTTAAGCTGCTTCAATTTTCTGTGGAGGGGGAGATTTAAAAAGTGTACTTCACTTTAGGGTTGGCTCCTTGTGGTGTTTTATCAGCATGTTGTTTTCTTGGCAAGTGAGGAGTTTCATGGGCAAAATAGCAATAGCACTTAGACTTATATTCCGCTTCGTAGTGTTTTACCGTCCTCTCTGAGCGGTTACAGAGTCAGCATATTGCCCCAATTATCTGGGTCCTCATTTTACTGACCTTGGATGAATGGAAGGCTGAGCCAGTCAGAAAGAATTCCTGGCACTGAGCAGTGATAGCCTTTAATACTTCATTCTAACCGCTGCTCCTCCATGGCCTAAAACCAATGCTTTAAATCTTGCAGAGGCCTTGGGCACCATTTCCTCTGTTAATGCCCAAATATTCTTTGTACCTATTTCTGGGACTTTTTTCAGACAGAAAGTACACACGGATTTTCGACATACATACGTACATACATACATACATAGGGGAGTATTTCTGTATTTCTTTGGGCATATATGTGTATCTGTATAATCCATTCTCAGTATTTCCTGGTATATATAATAACAATTTGCAATGCTAACATTTTGAAATTCAAATGAGTCAGCAAGAGAATTTCACGATTGTGGGGATATTTGAACTTGGATCTTGCTATGTGTCATAATGAATGTTAGCGGTTAATGTGTTAATCTAATTTTGGCATGTTTTTTTTATTGTAATATATGCTTTTTTTCTTGTTTCCACATCTTGTGCAACCATTTTATAAATAGTAATTAAAATAACCCTTTTATGTTAATCTTATAGACAAAGAGAATGCCAAGAAGAGCCTTCTGGACAGCAGAGAATCAGAAGCAGCACTAAGAAGGAAAGCAAATCCTTTCCTCCAGAATAACACAAAGCTCTTCTCCTTCCCCAGCAAGTGAGAAACAAGTGATAGCACAAGAGTTTTGAGCTGGAAAAAAAAAAGATTGCATGTGGAACTCGAGGAAACATTGCATGAAAAGGTAAAGGGGAAACATTTTCAAATCCACAAAAAAAAAAAAAAGGAAAATATCTAGAAGTCTGTGGGGAGAAATCAGTCATTCCAGACAGTAATGCAGGCCTCGCTCTATGAGGAAAGAAACAGCTTGAATCAAAGTACCATCCAAGAAGGGATCACAAATATTTTTCACCTCCTCAAGAACCCAGGCATAGTGGTGGAAAACCTCTACAGATGTGCATATTGTGGGAAAAGTGCAGATTGCAAATCAGAGCTGATTATGCATCAGAGAATCCACACTGGTGAAAAACCATACAAATGCTCTGAATGTAGCAAAGCCTTTCCCTACAGGTCCCAACTTCTTGAGCATAAAAGAACCCATACTGGAGAAAAGCCCTACCAGTGCCCACAGTGTGCCAAAAAGTTTAGTAAGCATGCCACCCTGGTGATACACAAGAGGACACACACTGGAGAGAAACCATTTGAGTGTCCAGAGTGCGGGAAAAGCTTCAGTCAGAATTCCAACCTGGTGATACACCAGAGAACTCACACTGGGGAGAAACCATATGTGTGTCAGGATTGTGGGAAAAGTTTCTGTCAAAATTCCAACCTGGTGATACACCAGAGGACTCACACAGGAGAGAAACCATATGCGTGTCAAGATTGTGGGAAAAGTTTCATTCGAACTTCTGACCTGGTGATACACCAGAAGACTCATACAGGAGAGAAATTGTATGTGTGTTCACATTGTGGGAAAAAATTCATTCGGAATTCTGACCTAGTAATACACCAGAGGACTCACACTGGAGAGAAACCATATAAGTGTCCAGATTGTGGGAAAAGCTTTAGTCAGCATTCCCACCTAGTGGTACATCAGAGGACTCACACAGGACAGAAACCATATGAGTGTCTGGATTGTGGAAAAAGTTTCAGTAGGAATTCTGACCTGGTGATACACCAAAGGATTCACACTGGGGAGAAACCGTATGAGTGTCCAGATTGTGGGAAAAATTTCACTCGAAATTCTGACTTGGTGATACACCAGAGGACTCACACAGGAGAGAAACCGTATGAGTGTCTGTATTGTAAAAAAAGTTTCAGTCAGAACTCTTACCTGGCGATACACCAGAGGATTCACACAGGAGAGAAACCGTATGAATGTCCAGATTGTGACAAAAGTTTCAGTCGAAATTCCAACCTGATGATACATCAGAGGGCTCACACAGGAGGTATACTGTATGAGTGTCCAGATTGTGGGAAAAGTTTGAGTCGGAATTCCAATCTGATGATACATCAGAGGACTCACACTGGAGAGAAACCATATGATTGTCCAGAGTGTGGGAAAAGCTTCAATACTAGATCGAATCTGACCAGCCACATGAAGTTGCACACAGGAGAAAAACCTTATGAGTGTCCAGACTGTGGGAAAAGTTTTAGTTGGAAATCTGACTTGCTGATACATCAGAGGATTCACACAGGGGAGAAACCATATGAATGTCCGGATTGCGGGAAAGGTTTCAGTACTCGGTCTAGCCTTATAAATCATGTAGGTTTACATACAGGGGAGAAACCATTCAAATGTCCAGAGTGTGGACGATGCTTCTCACAAAATTCTTCCCTAACTGCACATAAGAAAATCCATTTGGTGCAGAAAGTGATGGGTGTAGAGAAGAGTTGAATTTCATTTCTGATCTCCATTTTGAAATGCATCTGAGAAATTACCGTATTTTTCGGAGTATAAGACGCACTGGAGTATAAGACGCACCTTAGTTTTGGGGGAGGAAAACAAGGGGAAAAAAATCTGCCTCTGCCTCCCAGCAATTTGCCTCCCAGCAAACAGCAAACAGTACAGATGATATACACTGTTTGCTGTGTATTTCTGTGCATGTGTGCCTGACCCATAGAAATAGCAAAGAATTGGAGAAGTGTACATTATGGCAGTATATTAATGCCAGAAAGTTTTCTTAAATGTAGTCACATTAACTCCTCCCAATTATTTAAATAGATCTACTCCAAAACTCCAAANAATAATAAAGCAGTCTTTAAAAAATAAGTCTAATAATTTGAACATTCTATAGACATTTATAGTTATTGACTTACCTCCTTGCATCCAGTTTCAGCAGTCTGATTTGCATAAGAAAATAAAATGCTGCCTCTGCCTCCCAGCATGTTGCCTCTTTGCAGTTCTAGTTTCACTTTCATTTTAGCAGGTGGGCCTGCCTGCAGCCTCTCAGCTGATGGTCGGGAGGCCCATAATCAGTTGCTTGTGCTAAATCAGGCTCTGCACTGTTTGCTGCAAGGAGGTAAATTGCTGGGAGGCAGAGGCCAAAGGGTGGGGGTGGCAGGGTGGGGCTACATTCGGTGTATAAGACGCACCCAAGTTTTCACCCTCTTTTTGGGAGTAAAAAAGGTGCGTCTTATACTCCGAAAAATACGGTAGTTAATTTGTTACCAGATGCTTTTTAATCAAACATGTATTAGACATGATAGAAGAGAGAAAAAATTGGAAAATATTAGTTTGATAAAAGGTAATGCATGTATCTGGCTATATGAGGATTTATAGATATGTCAGGGAACCACGCAGCCGGTGTCCAAATGAAGTCATAGACGCTTACACAAACTTGTAATTTTATGTAAATAAATATATATTAATCTATATTTACAGCAAACAAGATACTCGGGCAAACAGGAACGTCATGATTTAAATCACAAAGCACACAGAAGAAAAAGGGGGGAGGGAAGGGAAACTCCTCCTCCATACCCACAGCAACCAATCATAGTGCAGCCTCAAACAGGAGCTAGCACTCTAACCAATCAATTATAATTGTGTGTTCTGGCTCATTGTACAACCCCACTGTTCCAGCTACTAAATTTAAATAGCTTAACAAAATATTTAGCAGAAATTGTGCAATTGCTGCAAAAATGGCTTTAGGGGCATTTTTTTGGTTTTTGATCAGAAATGATCATAGAACTGCAGCTTGCAAAGTTTCAGCTGCCTTCAACCTGGGTGATCACAAAATTTCAAGCTCCATAAATCCCCAGCTAGCAGAAAATAACTGGGAATCATAGGAGGTGGACAGAGGAGATACGTTTGCTGCCTTGAGTTATTTCTACATATAATAAAGGCAGAATAAAAATAGCCATGCATCTATATTTATTTAATCCGAAAATGTACGTGGCAGCCCACCTTAATACAGAATATATTGCAAACAGCAAAAATGCAGAGCCTCGAAATACAAGCCACAGTTGATGGCATTTTGAATTCCAGAAAGGTGATTCTTGCTTTTGTTCAAATTAGAAGTTAACTAGGCCGCCTGGCCTTACTAACAAGGTTGACATCCGGTGCCATTCTTGCTTGAAACTAATAATTTTTCTCCTTGCAAGGAGTTAAATTGGGGGGGGGTGTTAACTGTGGGATGAGTGGCATATAAATTTGATAAAGAAATGCATTGTGCCTCAAGCAACTTGCAGACGGGCAGCTTAACAGGACCAGCTTTTGATTCATCTCTGTTCCCTTTGATTTATTTAAAACATTTGCATAGCCACCTATGTTATGAAAACTCTGGCCAGCTCCCTGTCAAAAATTAACACAAAAACCATACTGTTAAAGTCATACGCATAAAAACAAAAACCTGGTGCCAAATCCAGCTTCTGATGTGCAGTCTCGCCTCTTCTTATCCCAGTGATTTGCGGGGTAGGTGGGTGGGTTAGGTTTTGATGAGGTTTTTACAGAACACTAAAGGCCTGCCCAATGTCAGGGAGAAGAGGGTTTATAGGGAGGGGCTGCAATGGAAAAGGCAGACTCCCATCAGATGACAATATTTAAGGAAAGGGACTAGGAGTATGCCTACCATATCTGATCTGGAAAAGTAATGTGGGTGGGTGGATGGATGGATGATAGATAGATAGATAGATAGATAGATAGATANAAAAGATAAAAAGATAGATAGATAGATAGATAGATAGATAGATAGATAGATAAATAAATAGATAGATAGATAGATAGATAGATAAGCGAGCAAGACAGAGTTTTAAAGGTGATGAGCAGCACTTTGAATTGTTCCTGGAAAAAAACGAATCCAGTGCAGCTTGCACAACAAAAAATGTTACATGGGCACCTTAGGGCCCCCCATTACTGTGTGCGTTGCTGTGTTCTGGACCAGTTGAAGTTCCTGAGTGGTCTAGGCAACCCCATGATGGAGTCCATTGCAGTGATCCAAATGGGAGGCGACCAAGGCATGAGTGACCCACTGTGCAAGGTGACAAGGGCACAAATGATGCATTCCAGGAAAGGGCACAAATGGTGCACCAGATGAATCTGTGCAAAGCCCCTCCCCAAGCAGGAGTTGAGCCCAGGAGGACCCACTCTGTCCAGAGTCAAAGATGAAATGTCATCTACACTGGGGGGGGGGGGAAGGAAGGCAAAAACACATGAACACTCCATCTTGCCAGGGTTGAAATGAAGCTGGTAGCCTCCAGGCACTTGGGCAGCACCACCAGAACATTAGCTCTGTCTGGATGAAGATGCATAATGGGGCATCATAGGATAGATGAGCTCCCGTGGGGGTTTCATGTAGATGTTAAAAAGGGGCAGCGAAAGGCTTGAGCCCCAGGGCACCCCATATTGGAGGGACCTAGGACTCAGCTGTTCCTCTCCTACCCATACCGACTGGAACCGGCTATGGAGGTAGAAGATCCACCATAACCCTTAACTGAGGTTATAAAGAGTGACACCAAATATCTACATCGCTTAGTGAGGCCATTCCTGTCAGTTCCAGTTGCCATTACAACTCCAGGATCATTTGGGTCATTAAGTGAGGACCTCATTTGTCTGTAATGTGGGAAGAGAGTAGTCCCAGACAAGCAGACCATCAGGTGAGAGCTATAGACGTGTGGCCTCCAGGCCTCCTCCTTTCTTGCCTGGGAGAGGAACTGGCCCAAATATCCCCAGCAGACTTTCTGCCTAGGATTTCCATTCACTGTCTCCTGAGTTCCTAGCCTGAGGCATTAACCCCTACACCAAAATGGCTCTCATATAAGATCTATCGCAATTGCCTATTTTTATAAGGTCTATGCCCACTCTATAGTTTCAAAAGGCTTGTATCACTATATCTCCCTCTATTCCTAACTTCTACATTTCTCTAATCCTAATCTCCATATGTCCCTAGTACTGCTCTCTTTCTCTCCATCCTCCTTCCCTCCTTCATCCATCCATCATCCATCCATCATCCATCCATACAACCCTACATCCCTCCATCCATCAATCCATCACACACCCCAATGAGGCAAAACTAACCAGAAACACAGAAATGTCTTTTTGTTGTTGTTTAGCCTGTACTCTATTTATTAAAACCAGGCCAGGGTGATCCATTTTCAAAACTATCCGTCTTGTTAAATTAACTAAACATTGAGAGGAATTGAGAATTTCTACCTGTTAAAGGATCCTAAAAGAAATGTTGAAGATCTACCTATCCTCTATTCCAGAGGTGGTATTCAGCAGGTTCTGACCAGTTCTGGAGAACCGGTAGCGGAAATTTTGAGTAGTTCGGAGAACCGGTAAATACCACCTCTGACTGGCCCCACCCCCATCTATTCTCTGCCTCCCGAGTCCCAGCTGATCTGGAGGAAATGGGGATTTTGCAGTAACCTTCCCCTGGAGTGGGGAGGGAATGGAGATTTTACAGTATCCTTCCCCTGCCATGCCCACCAAGCCATACCACGCCCACCAAGCCATGCCCACAGAACCGGTAGTAAAAAATTGAATCCCACCACTGCTCTATTCCATCCATTTCCTATAAAGTTCAATGTGTCTTTTATTTTTCCTCTCTATCTGCCCCATCAATACCAAAGAATCTCCCTGTTCCTCTGCACAGATGTGAGCAAAGTGGAAGGGAAATGTTGGCCTGGATTTCTCTGAGGAATGGACTTCAGGATCCATTTTTAAGAAGGGTTTTCTTCTGGTTAGCTGAGGAGATACCGTTCTCAAACAGGAATGTGTATAACAATGACTTGATAGAAAAAATGAGGGAAGGCATAATTGTATGAGGTATTTCTCCCCCCCCCCCAATTTTAGTTTATTGCTTATTTTCTATTGTTTTTGTATATTTTGAATATTAGATTAAATTTCTAATTAGAAAAATGAGTGTCAGGCAGAAACACTTTTGTCTTCACATCAGCGGTGAAATTTACTTACCTTCCCTACCGGTTCGGAAGCATGCGCTTGGCGTGTGCGCTCGGTCCACTCACATGCGTGCCGTTGTTGGGTCTGATTTTTGACCCTCTGCGCATGCGCAGAAGGCTTTGCGCATGCGCAGAGGGTTAAAAACCAGGAAGTGATGACGTTGGGGCGGGTGGGCGGAACCTCGCACTGCCTTCGCTACCGGTTGTCCAAACCACCTGCCGCTGCTACCTACTCGCCCGAACTGGGCCGATCCGGGAACATTGCACCACTGCTGCACATGCATACTACTATCCTTTTTACAACGCTTTCAAAGATTTCTTTGAAAAGTGTATTAGTTTTGTTTACCAAATATAGATAGCCTCTTTCCGAGCTCCCTTTCTCTAGGCCATTGGTTCTCAACCTTCCTAATGCCGCGACCCCCGCCCCGCCGCCGCGACCCCCTCCCCGCCCCCTCCCCACGCGTGATGGAGACGTGGCGGGCTAGCGCACACTTAGGCGACCCCTGTGAAAGGGTCATTCGACCCACAAAGGGGTCACGTTCCTAATGCCGCGACCCCTGCCCCGCCGCCGCAACCTCCGCCCTTCCCCCTCCCCACACACAATGAGGTGACAAAGGGGGCGTGGCGGGCTAGCGCGCGCTTAGGCGACCCCTGTGAAAGGGTCGTTCGACCCCCAAAGGGGTCGCGACCCACAGGTTGAGAACCGCTGCTCTAGGCCCTGGTATGTACTGGTAATCCTCGATTTGCAACAATTCATTAAGTCACAATGGCACTGGAAAAAGTGATTTATGACCATTTTTCACACGACCATTGCAGCATCTCCATGATCACGTGATCAAAATTCAGACTCTTGGCAATTAACTCATATTTACGATGGTTGCAGTGTCCTGAAGTCATGGGATCCCCTTTTGCAACTTTCTGACAAGTCAACGGGGAACCCAGATTCACTTAACAACTGTGTAACTAACTTAACACCAGCAGTGATTGCCTTAACAACTCTGGCCAGAAAAGTTGTAAAATGGGGCAAAAATCACTTAATAAATGTCTCATTTAATAAATGACTCACTTAACAGCAGAAATTTTGGGCCCAATTGTGGTCATAAGTCGAGGACTACCTATATGTGTCTCACTCACTTTGACCTAATGAAGACTTCTGTGCTAAGGGATTTATAGAAGCACATGGCATTTAGCAGGCTTAAAAGTTCCTCCTTCAGGAACAAAACTAGCTTGTGGGGAACCTTATCTTCAAGATCCTGGATGTGCATGGACACAGCCTTGCCCAGGAGTGAGGCTAGTTCTCTTGGAGCCTCTGGCCTGCTGGTGGTTCCGTCATAACATTTTGGGATGTAGAGACGTTTTGAGGGTGAGCTGAGCCAACTACGCAGAACTCTTTAGATCAGCTTTCAACAAACTAGCACCCTCCAAATATTTTACCCAAGCTGACTGGGAATATTTGTTTCCCTCATCGGAGCCTGTTTGTTTTCCCTCATCGGAGCCTGTTTGTTTTCCCTCATCGGAGCCTGCTTGTTTCCTTTCATCGGAGTCTGTCTGTTTCCCTCATCGGAGCTTGTTTGTTTCCCTCATCGGAGCCTTCTTTGTTTGTTTCCTTCATCCCTCAAACGCATTAACAAGGAACTTGGTGACTTGGCTCATGACCCACCAGCTCAGTGTTTTGTAGGCCCTGCTGGAGATGATATGTCTCATTGGCAAGCTACAATTATGGGTCTTAGTGACAGCATATATCAAGGCGGTGTTTTCTTTTTGACAAATTATTTTCCTACAGACTACCCTTTCAAGCCATCTAGGGCTGCATTTACAACACGAATTTATCATCCGGTTTTAACTTACAGATTAATTTTAGCTTGGGGGGGTTGTTTATGTATGTGTGAGGGTGTTGGGACGGTTTGGATGGAAGGAGTGGGTTTGGAGTGGCAGAATTGGGGAGAATGAGGGAGCCGGGGGCAAGGAATAGAGCCCCCTCTGCTGAGTGTACAAACAGAAGCAGATGGGGGCTCAGATATGGCCCCTGGCTTGGTATGAATGGGGTGCCTTGCCTGCCGGGGAGGAGGGGGGTCATTGGGGTGGGCGAGGGGATCTCTGGGGTGTTGGAGAGCAGGAGTATTGCGGTTATGACTGGGAGAGGTAGATATCGCGGGAGCCTAGGGGTAGGCCGCTCTCGGGGAACTAGGACTCGCTGTCTCAAAGCGATTACTTGTTCCGGCCCCTCTGGTTCTGGTTCACTGGGCTCGCCTCGTACACCTGGTGACTTGGGATGTCAGGGCCCTGGCCTCAGGCTGCTGCTGTTTAATGCTAGGTCTGTTGTTAACAAGGCTTCCCTCGTTCGAGACTTAATCCTGGAGGAGGGGGCTAACCTGTCATGCATAACTGAGACCTGGCTGGGCCAGGAGGGGGGTGTTCCCCTCTCAGAGATGTGCCCAGTCGGGTTTCAGGTATTGCATCAGCCGCAACTCCAGGGAAGGGGTGGAGGAGTGGCAGTCATTGTCCGTAAGAGTCTTTGTCCTCGCAGGATCCCTGCCCCGGAGATTGTTGGGTGTGAATCTCTCCTCGTGAGGTTGGACTCAGGGGTTCAGTTGGGCTTGTTGTTGACATACCTGCCTCCCAGCTGCGTTACAACAGCCCGGCCTGTGCTGCCAGAGGCAGCTTGGCCAATCCTCGGATGCGGCTCAGGAGTTCATGGCTTCCATGACAACCATGGACCTGACCCAAGTAATTCAGGGTCCAACTCATAGGGGGGGACACACACTTGACCTGGTGTTTCTCTCGGGGCAGTGGAGATATGATCTGGAACTAAGGGGTATAGATGTTTATCCCTTGTCGTGGTCAGATCATTTCCTGCTAAGGTTGGACTTCAGGGCGCCACTTCCCCATCGCAGGGAGGCGGAGCTGATTAAGTGGTTCTGCCCCAGACACCTAATGGACCCTGAAGGGTTCCAGAAGGAGCTTGGGGAGATACCTGACTCCTTTGTCCACAATCCGGCTGAGTCCCTGGTGGCTGCCTGGAATAAGTCGGCATCTGGGGCACTGGACCAGATTGCGCCTTTGCGACCTCTCCATGGCAGTGGATCCAGGAAAGCTCCCTGGTTTACCAAGGAGCTTCGGGAGATGAAGCACCAGAAGAGACGTCTAGAGCGACGCTGGAGGACCGGTAACTCCGAATCTGACCGAACACTTTTAAGAGCCTTTATTAGGACTTACTTAGTGGCGATACGGGTGGCAAAATGTGCACATTTTTCCGCACATTGCATCCGCTGATTTGTGCCCAGCCGTCCTATTTAGAGTGACTCTCCCTCCTTAATGTAGGGGGAGTGGAGAAGCCCTTGCAGGGTAGAGCTGAGGAGTTTGTGAAGTTTCTGTCGGATAAAGTCGCTCAGATTCGGATGGACCTGGACTCTGATTGGGCAATTTCGGCCGAGATGACAGGGCAAGTCTTAGTCCTATTGTGTGGGATGAATTTGAGCCTGTGACTCCTGAGGAAGTGGACAAGGCTGTAGGAACGATGAGTTCCTCCACTTGTTTGTTGGACCCGTGCCCCTCCTGGCTGGTTTCGGCCAGCAGGGAGGTGACAGGAGGCTGGCTCCAGGCTTTAGTCAACGCGTCCTTGAGGGAGGGGTCTTTCCCGCAAGCATTAAAGGAAGCGGTTGTAAGACCCCTCCTCAAGAAACCTTCCCTGGATCCAACAGAATTAAAGAGCTTTTGTCCAGTCTCCAACCTACCCTTTGTGGGAAAGGTTGTAGAGAAAGTGGTGGCATGTCAGCTCCTGCGATCATTGGATGAAATGGATTATCTAGACCCTTTTCAGTCTGGCTTCAGGCCTGGCTACAGCACTGAAATTGCCTTGGTCACGCTGATGGATGATCTCTGGCGAGCCCGAGGTGGGGGTCAGTCCTCTAGCTTGGTGCTACTTGAG
>QLTV01001522.1:131500-148266 GCA_003457575.1 Thermophis baileyi
CCACAGTTGATTTCTTCACACCAAGCTGCTTGCCTATTGCAGCTTCAGTCTTCCCAGCCTGGTGCAGGTCTACAATTTTGTTTCTGGTGTCCTTCGACAGCTCTTTGGTCTTCACCATAGTGGAGTTTGGAGTGTGACTGTTTGAGGTTGTGGACAGGTGTCCTTTATACTGATAACAAGTTCAAACAGGTGCCATTAATACAGGTAATGTGTGGAGGACAGAGGAGCCTCTTAAAGAAGAAGTTACAGGTCTGTGAGAGCCAGAAATCTTGCTTGTTTGTAGGTGACCAAATACTTATTTTCCACCATAATTTGCAAATAAATTGTTTCCAAATCAGGCAATGTGATTGTCTGGATTTGTTTTCTCATTTAGTCTCTCATAGTTGAGATCTACCTATGATGTCAATTACAGGCCTCTCTCATCTTTTTAAGTGGGAGAACTTGCACAATTGGTGGCTGACTAAATACTTTTTTGCCCCACTGTAGATTGCCTAAATACATAAATTCATAGGTTTTTATTTTTGTGCGAATAGGCATGTGTATTTGTGTGATCTATCCAAGCCAAAAAGAGAATATTATAATTGATTCGATATTTAAACTTGGATCTTGCTAGCTTTCTATATGGCAAATGAATCATAATTAATGTTAGAACTTAAACTATGATTTTAGTGTTTATTTTTTCATTTTAATATATGCAGGTGGTTTTCCTGTTTCACATGTTGTGCAGCCATTTTTTAGACAATAATGAAACTAACTCATTGATATGAATCTTACAGACAAAGAGGATGCCAAGGGGATTATTGTGGAAAACAAACTCAGAAGCAGCATTAAAAAGGAAAACAAGCCATCAAACAAATTTCCTCTGGAAATTGAAAACCTTTTTTCATTCCTCAGCAGATGAGAGACAAGGGAGAGAATAACAAGAACAAACTTTTGAGCTGGAAAAAATATGTGGAACTGAAGCAAACAT
This sequence comes from Thermophis baileyi, assembly GCA_003457575.1. Taxonomy (NCBI): domain Eukaryota; kingdom Metazoa; phylum Chordata; class Lepidosauria; order Squamata; family Dipsadidae; genus Thermophis; species Thermophis baileyi. The sequence continues at coordinate 132,471 of QLTV01001522.1, forward strand.
TACCTAAGAAGTCAAGGGGGATAATATCGAAATAAAGAAAAAGTGCAAATACCTGGAAGTCAGTGGGAAGGAGGAAAATGTCCCTTGGATAGACAAATTGGGCAGGCATTATTTAAAGCCTTTCAGGAAGTAAATAATGGCTTGAATCAAAGAACCTCCAAGTAAGAGATCACAAATATTTTTGGCCTCCACAAAAATCCAATAATATCAGTGTTGGAAAAACAACACAGACAGCTTAATGTGGGGAAAAAACAGATTATAGATCAAAGCTGACTATGCATAAGAGGATCCACCAAATGAAAAGCCATAGAAATGTTTGGAATGCGGCAAAAGCTTTACTCCGAAAAGCTTCCACATGATTTATGGAAGGACCCATACCGGAGAGAAGCTCTACCAGTGCTCCCAATGTGACAAAATATTTACAATGCACACCAATGTGGTGAGACAGAAGATGACTTGCACTGGCGAGAAACACTTTGAATGTCCTGATTGTGGGAAAAGTTTCACATGGAATTCTGAGCTGGTGATACACCAGAGGACTCACACGGGAGAGAAACCATATGAGTGTTCGGATTGTGGGAAACGTTTCAGTCAGAATTCCAATCTGGTGAGACATCGGAGGACTCACACAGGAGAAAAACCATATGAGTGTTCGGATTGTGGGAAGAGTTTCCAGGATAATTCCAACCTGGTGAAACATCAGAGGATTCACACAGGAGAAAAGCCATATGAGTGTCTATATTGTGGGAAATGTTTCTGCCAGAATTCCCATCTGGTGGAACATCAGAGAACTCACACAGGAGAAAAACCATATGAGTGCCTGGATTGTGGGAAAAGTTTCAGGTGGAATTCCCACCTGGTGGAACACAAGAGGACTCACACGGGAGAGAAACCATATAAATGTGTAGATTGTGGGAGAAGTTTCTATCGGAATTCTCACCTGGTGGTACATCAGAGAACTCATGCCGGGGACAAACGGTATCAGTGTCTGGATTGTGGTAAAAATTTCACTCGGAATTCTGGCCTGTTGATACACCAGAGGACTCACACAGGAGAAAAATTATATGAGTGTCTGTTTTGTGGGAAAAGTTTCATTCGAAATTCTGACTTAGTGATACATCAGAGGACTCACACAGGAGAAAAACCATATCAGTGTCTCGAATGTGGGAAAAGTTTCAGTCGGAATTCCACTTTGGTGATACACTGGAGGACTCACACAGGAGAGAAACTGTATCAGTGCCCAGATTGTGGGAAAAGTTTCGCTCGGAATTCCAAGATGGTGATGCACCGGAGAACTCACACAGGAGAAAAACCATTTCAGTGTCCGGATTGTGGGAAAAGTTTCAGTCAGAATTCCTACCTGGTGAAACACCAGAGGACTCACACAGGAGAAAAACCATATGAGTGTCGTGAATGTGGGAAAAATTTCAGTTGGAATTCCAATTTGGTGATACACTGGAGGACTCACACAGGAGAGAAACCATATGAATGTCCGGATTGTGGGAAAGATTTCAGTACTAGGTCTAGCCTTATAAATCATGTAAGGTTACACATAGGCAAGTAATCATTCAAATACCCAGATTGCAGACTGTGTTTTGCACAAAATTCCTCCCTTATCACACACAAGAAATTCCACTTGAGGCAAAATTTAATGTGTGTAGAGGAATCTTGAATTTTGTTTCTTTTCTCTCATTGGAAGCCCATCTGAACAATTAACTATTTAATTTCTTGCATGATTCCTTTTAGTGAAACATTTCTTAGTATCAAACATGAGAGTGGAATAGAATAGAATAACAGAGTTGGAAGGGACCTTGTATGTCATCTAGTCCAACCCACTGCTCAAGCATGTTATCCTATACCATTTCTGACAAGTAGCAGTCACGTCTCTTCTTGAAACCTGCAGTGATGAAGCACTCACAACTTCTGAAGACGAGTTGTTCCGTTGGTTGATTGTTATCACTGTCTGAAAATGTCTCCTTATTTCTAGGTTGAATCTCTCCTTGATCAATTTCCATCCATTGTTCCTTGTCTGGCCTTCGAGTGCTTTGGAAAATAGACTGTCCCCCTCTCTCTGTGACAATCCCTCAAATATTGGAAGACTTATCATGTCACCTCTAGACTGGCCATGCCCAATTCTTCTAACAATTCTTCATATGTTTTAGCCTGCAGGCCTCTAATCTGATTTGAGCTTCCTTTTTCTTTCTTTGTTCTTCCTTTCTCTTTCCTTTCTCTAACCTTATCTGACCTTCCTTTCTCTGGCCGTGCGGTCATTCCTTATCACGGAATCAAGGGGAACTGCTATGCTGGGCCAGAGTAAAGGAGCTTGCATCTCTGTTACGTATGTTTGCCACCCTGAGTTATTTCTACATATAATAAAGGATATAAACATGTATGTATGTATGTATGTATTTTTACTTAGCATGAAAATGTGTATGGCAGCCCCACTCATAATGACTCCACATGGTTTACAGCAATAAAACCTTAATACAGAAACCAATAATCCCCATATATTTCAAATGGCAAAATACAAAGCCTATATATTTAACATTTACTTGCCCTGCAAATACAGGGCACTTCTAGCAAAGTTGATGGCATTTGGATGGTCTGGGAATTCCAAAAATGTGATTCCTATTTTTCTTCAATTTATAAATTAACCAGGCCTCCTGGCCTTACTAATTATGTTTGTGCCTGGTGCCATTCTTGCTCAAATCTGGTTATCCTTCTCCTTGCAAGGAGTTAAATTGGAGACGTTCACCGCAGGATTAGCGGCATATAAATTTGATAATTAAATAAATGCATAGACCTTCAGTGCCTCAAGCAACCTGCAGATGGGCAGCCCTCAGCAGGGCCATTTTCCAGATTAATCTTTTTCCTCTTGATTTATTTAAAATATTTATGTAGCCACCTATCTTATAACAAACACTGGCCGGCTCCCAATCAATAATTAGCTTAAAAACCGTATTAAAACCAAATGCATAAAAACAAAGGCCTGGCCCCAAATCAGGTGTGCAGGCGCCTCTTCTTATCCCAGTGCTTAGGGGGAAAGCTAGATCTTCTTTCCTTTATGGAAGATTAGGAGGATAAAGGCCTGCCAAACTTTAAGGGGAAGAGTGCCTGATAGGGCAGGAGCTGCAACGGAAAAGACTCGCTTCCTAGCTCCTATCAGATGGTAATATTTAAGGCAAGGGGGCTAGGAATGTGCCCACCCTACCTGACCTGGTAGAACAGATAGATGGGAAAATAATAAAGGTGGGAAACTAGGCGGCTCAGTGGTTAAAATGCGGTATTGCCGGCTGACTCGTCCCACTGTCTGGAGTTCAATCCTGATGGGGCTCGAGGTTGACTCAGCCTTCCATCCTTCTGAGATCGGTAAAATGAGGACCCAGATTGTTGGGAACAATAGGCTGACACTGTAAACCGAGAGTGGTATAAAGCACTGTGGGGTGGTATATAATTCTAAGTGCTATTGCTATAATAAAGAAATAGCTTTAAAGGTGATGAGCAGCATCTTCAATTGCGTCTTAAAAAACAAATCCAGTGCAGCTCGTGTGACAAATACGTTACGTGGGCAACCTAGGAGCCCCCATTATTGTGTGCGCCGCTGCGTTCTGGACCAGTTGAAGTTTCTAGTTGGTCCATTGGTCCAGTGCAGTAAGCCAAAACTAGGTGAACAAGGCACTAATGACCTGTGTGCAAGGCCTCTCTCACTGTCTGAAGTTTGAGCACATGACCATGGGCATGCTGCAATATGAAAAATGGTCATGCCACATTTTTCAATGTCCTTGTAACTTCAAATGGTCACTGATTGAAATGTTGTAAATCAAGGACTACCTGTACATAATTGGGTATCTCAGGATGGATGGCCTCTCCTAGCAGTTTCTTGTAGATGTTGAAAAGCAGGAGCAAAAGGCTTGAGACCCGGGGCACCCCAATTTCCTCTTCTACACACACCAACTGAAAGTAGAAATAGAACCACCATAATAAATTGCCTCCCATTTCCTGTACCCAAAGCTGGTCCAGAAGGATAGCATGGTCGATGGTGTTGAAATCTGATAAGAGATCTAGGAAAAAAAACAATGGTTGTATCCCGTCTATCTCAAACCCTCCAAAAGTCCATGAGAATTGCAACCAGTGCTGTTTTGGTGATGTGCCCGAGCCTGACCCCAGACTTAGAAGGGCCCAGGTGTCTTTCCTCCTGCACAGCCCTTTCTGCGGGTGGCAAAGTCAGAGCTGCAAGCAGAGGGTGAGTTGAAGTCCCAGGCTGCCAACCTTTCATTGCCCTCTTCAGCTGCACTTACAAAAAATCTTAATCTGCAGCAATGCCTTAAATTGTTCTGCCAGGAAAACCTCTCATGATTTTATTATGCATTACAAAAACTGCTGTTGAAGGCATAAAGCCGGCCAGGATGCCAACTGTCCAGAAGGGGGGTAATTACTCTCTCAGCCCTCTCCTGAGCTTGGAAAAGAAATATGGGTGTTTCTTGGGTTGTGACAGCAGTTGGTGCCAGAATTTCCATTGCTATGCAATGAGGTTATAAAAAGTGACATCACGTGACCACATTGCTTAGTGAGCGCAATCCTGGCAGTTCCAGTTGCCATTGTCTTAGGCAAGTAGGCCAAGAGGTGAGAGTTGCGAGCAAGTGAGTGGTCTCCATTCCTGCTCCTTTCTGGGCCTGGGAGAGGAATTGAGAGCCAATGACTAAAGCGCAGGACACTTTAGATCAGCTTTCAACAAACTAGCGACCTCCATATGTTTTTCGCAAGCTGCCTGGGTATATTCAATGCTGGAATCTTAACTCCTCTGGAAATTGGGAAGGCTGCTCAGGAATTCTGCCTTCTAGTGAGATTTAGGCCCTGCAAGAATGGAGATGGAAAAATGTCACCAATACCCACTGGAACCAGCCATGAAGGCAGAAGTAGCACCACCGCAATAAAGTGCCTCCCATTTCCTATCCCCAAAGCCGGTCCAGAAGGATATCTTGGTTCAATGGTATTGAAACCTGATGAGAGGTCTATGAGGGCAAAAATGGTTGTACCCCGTCTATCCCAAGCCCTCCAAAAGTCCACGAGAATCGCAACCAATGCTGTTTTGGTGATGTGCCCCAGCCTGAACCCAGAGTGAAAATGGCCCAGGTGTCTTTTCCTGCACAGCCTTTTCTCTGGGTGGCAAAATCAGGGCTGCAAGCAGAGAGTTAGTTTAATTTCCAGGCTGCCAACCTTTCATTGCCCTCTTCAGCTGCACTTACAAGTGATCTTAATCTGCAGCAATGCATTGAACACCTCTGCCAGGCAAATTTCTCATGATATCGATCGCTTACAAAGCTATCCCTACGACTTGATGGCACATCAGGAAGCAGGGAATCAGTGAAAACATCTTGCAAACCCCTTAGGGTTGAAGTAGTAGAACGAACACGTTCTTCAGCCTTATGGCGCTAGATGGCGCTCTACAAAGAAGCAACACTCGCGCCTAGGAAGCAGGTACGGTACCGTGGCGGCAGAGCTACTCTAGGAAAGCGGGAGAGGCTGGGCTGGAACGAGATGAAACGATAGAGTGTTAGTCTTCCCAAAGGATTTATAATGACCTGGCTGTCTACAAGGAGTATAATAAACCCTTCCAATCCCCACTATCCAGTCAGAGCTGAAGAAGCTTCTCGGATGAGAAGCGAAACGTCTTTAAAGAAAAACAAGAAAGTCTAGTTGCCTCCTGAAAAAAAGCACCTTTGAGACAACTATGACCTGGATGACTGAGAATCTCCATAGACAGATAGAGTATTGGATTGCTAGAGAGGACGTGGAGGCGAGGAGACGAAAGACAGAGGAATTTCCTCTTCCGGCTCACCCACGGGAGGAGGATGGCGTCGCTGGTTCCTCTTGTGCAGTTTCAAGGGATCGAAGCGGCTCCCGGGAGGTGAGTGGAGGGCAGGTCGCAGGAGAAGCCGGGAGCAAGTCGGGCCCTTTGGGTTCCTCCACGGCGTATGAAGCAGAGGAAGCAACGAGGTTAAAACACGTGGGCTGCCGCTGCTGCATATTCTTCCCCTCCCCAAATTTTATTCCTCTGGGGCTGCACGATTTAAAACTGCTGCCTGTGATGTTCTCCTGGGAGATTTAAAAATAATGTATATTTTTCATATTTCTTAACCGCCCATCTCCACCAGCCTTCACGTAACACTTGATTCCTTGTGTTTTTATTGACATGTTGTTTTCCTGGCAAGCGAGGAGTTTCAAGGGCAAAACGGATGTTTTAAATCTTGCCTAGGATTTGATCCCCATTTCATCTGTTAGTGGCCCCGCCTTTCTAAACTAAGATAAAAAAAAATTGGAGCGAATGCAATTCCGGGACATTTTGCACACTGAAGCACACATAGATTGTCTACATATATAAATTCATGGGTGTGTATTTCCGTGTGCCTATGTTTTGAATAAGAGAAGAACAGAGTTGGAAGGGACCTTGGAGGTCTTCTAGTCCAACCCCTTGCTCACGGCAGGAGACTACCGTATTTTTCGGATTATAAGACGCACCTTAGTTTTGGGGGAGGAAAACAAGAAAACAAGGGGGGAAAAAATCTGCCTCTGCCTCCCAGCAATTTGCCTCCCAGCAAACAGCAAACAGTACAGATGATATAATTCCAGCAACCATTCTTTATATGTTTTATCCTTCAGTCCCTAATCCTCTTTCTTGCTCTTCTCTGCACTCTTTCTAGAGTCTCAACATCTTTTTTACATCGTGGTGACCAAAACTGAATGCAGTATTCAAAGTGTGGCCTTACCAAGGCATTATAAAGTGGTATTAGCACTTCACGTGATCTTGATTCTATCCCTCTGTTAATGCAGCCTAGAACTGTGTTGGCTTTTTTGGCATCTGCTGCACACTGCTGGCTCACATTTAAATGGTTGTCCATCAGGACCCCACGATCCCTCTTATAGTTACTACCATTGAGCCAGGTACCACCTATACTAGCGACTCCCAACCTTTTGGGCATCAGGGACCGGTTCCGTAGAGAAAGGTTTTTCCTCAGACTGGAGGGAGCATAGTTTTGTGTGCTGCTTGCATCCTGCAAATGGGACTTCGCTTGTCTACCCTAACCCTAAGTTGCTGGCATGCCACGGACTGGTGATGGTCCATGGACAGGGGGTTGGGGACCCCTGACCTATACTATACCTGTGTATTTGGCTTTTCTTGCCTAAATGTAGAACCTTACTTTTTTCACCATTGAATTTCATTTTGTTAGATAGCGCCCAAGGTTCAAGTCTGTCAAGATCCTTCTGTATCTTAAGCCTATCTTCTGGAGTGTTGGCTATGCTTGCTAGCTTGGTGTCATCTGCAAATTTGATGACTTCCCCATCTATCCCCTCATCCAAATCAGTGATGATGTTGAAGAGTACTGGGCCTAAAACAGAGCCTTGGGGTACCCCACTGCATACTTCCCTCCATGTAGATGCAGTTCCATTGAGGACTACATGTTGAGTGCGGTTGGTCAGCCAGTTACGAATCCATCTGGTGGCAATGCTCTCTAACCCACATTTTTCTATCTTATCAAGTAGTAGGTTGAGGTCTACTTTTATCAAATGCCTTACTGAAGTCCAAGTAAATTATATTCGCAGCACTCCTCTGGTCCACTAATTTTGTCAAGAATGGAATAAGAATGCAATAAGATATGTCAAGCATGATCTCTTTTGGACAAACCCATGTTGGCTTTTGGTTATGACTTTGTTTGACTCTAGGACGGTTGTCGGCAACCCGCGGCTCCAGAGCTGCATGTGGCTCTTTGGGCCCTCTGCTGCGGCTCCCTGTCCCATCACTGGCTGGCCCCGCCCCTCGCCCTCCCCTCCCAGTCACTCCTCGCCTGGCCTGAGAAGTTAAGGGTGACGGCAGGGGATGGAGAAGCGGCTGGGGCTGATTCTCTGGCACCTCACTCTTGCTGGAGCTTTTTCCGGCCCTTGTTGGTGCTGGGCGTGCCTCGGTCACTTGGGGAGATGCGCAACCTGCTCTCCACCCTGAGACACTGGCCCGACCCGGCCGCGATCGATGCTGGCCTCGCTAACACGAGGGCTGGCGGGGTGGGAATGGGATAAGGGAGGAGGGGACGATGGAAAGGGGGACGGGCCCGCAGCGCCCAGCCGCGGCTTTAAGAAGCTCAGGGCAGTGGAAAAAGGGGGCTGGCCCCACCGAACCTCTAATGCCCACCCCGGGGGTCAGGCTCGGAGAAAGCCGGAGGGCCCTCGCCAAAGACACTCACCCGTCAACCGGTCTCCCTCTATCACTGTGTCTCTCTCTCTGTGTGTGTCTCTGTCTCTCTCCCTCCCTCCCTCCCTCCCTCCCTCCCTGTGTGTCTCTTCTCACTCTCTCGGAAAGCCCAGCGAGCTCTCCTTGGGGCTCTTCCTACTCCTTTCCTTTCTTCTTTTTGGAAATCCGGCTGGCTGGGGGAACGCGCGCAAGCCATGGTGGAGACTTCCCCCCTCCTCCTCCACATCCTTCTCCTTGGCCTGAGAAGGTAAGGGTGACGGCGGGGGATGGAGAAGAGGCCAGGGCTGATTCTCCAGCGCCTCACACTTGCTGGAGCTTCTTCCGGCCCTTGTTGGTACTGGGTATGCCTCGGTCACTTGGGGAGATGCGCAACCTGCTCTCCGCCCTGAGACACTGGCCCGACCCGGCCGCGACCGATGCCGGTCTCGCTAACACGAGGGCTGGGGGGGTGGGAATGGGATTCAGGAGGAGGGGACGAGGGAAAGGGGGACGGGCCCGCAGCGCCCAGCTGCGGCTTTAAGAACCTCAGGGCAGCGGGAAAAGGGGGCTGGCCCTGCCGAACCTCGCACGTCCAACCCCGGGGGTCAGGAAAGCCGATGCTGGGCTAAGCTGGCGAGCTGTCCTTGGGGCTCTTCGCTACTCCTTTTCTTTCTTCTTTTTGGAAATCCGGGCTGGCTGAGGAACAAGCACAAGCTGCAGCGGAGGCTTCCCTCCCCCTCCCCCTCCTCCTCTCGTGCACCCTCCCGGCCCAAGGAGAGCTTGCTGGGAGAGCCCCAAGGAGAGCTCGCTGGGCTTTCTGAGAGAGTGAGTAGAGACACAGAGACAGGGAGCGAGAGAGATACACACACACACACACACACACACAGACACAGGGAGAGAGAGACAGAGAGAGGAGGGGAAAGAAACACACACAGAGAGAGAGATACAGAGAGAGAAGGGGGAGATAGGGAGGGGGAGAGAGAGACACATACACATACATACAGAGAGGGTGGGGGAGATAGGGGGAGAGAGAGAGGGGGAGAGAGGGAGAGAGAGACACAGAGAGATACACAGAGAGGGGGGAGATGGGGGAGAGAGAGAGACACACAGAGATACAGAGGGGGGGGGAGAGAGGGAGAGACAGAGAGAGAGGGGAAGATAAGAGAGTGGGAGAGAGAGAACAGAGAGAGATACAGAGAGGGGGGAAATAGAGGGGGAGAGAGACACACACACAGATACAGAAAGAGACAGGGGAGTGAGAGAGACACAGAGAGATACAGAGGGGGGTGAGATAGAGGGGGGGGAGACAGAGAGACACAGAAAGGGAGAGATACAGAGAGAGGGGGAGAGAGGGAGATACAGAGAGAGGGGGGAGATAGAGGAGGAGAGAGACATAGACACAGGGAGGGGGAGATAGGGAGAGATACAGAGAGAGGTGGGGAGAGAGAGAGCTGTCAAAAGGGTTTTGTGGCTCCCGATCTTTTTTAACAAGGGTTCTATGCCCTAATGACCGGTGGGTAGGCGTGGCTAGGGGGGTCACGTGACTGGGTGGGAGTGAGTGACGTCAAGTTGGCCACGCCCACCCAGGTTTTGTGACTCCCGGTGTTTTCTGTGGGAAATGGGATTCTCAATTGAATTGGATTCTCCACCCATTTGTCAGGAACCTGTTTGATGGGTGGAGAATTACAAAGTGGAGAATTACTTGGTGCAGAGTTTCTCACCTGATGTCATAGAAGTTAAAGTCCCCCATTACTATTGTGATGTGCTTCCTACATATCTTAGTTAACTGCTCTATTTCTGTAGACGTAGTTATTTCTTATATATATATTGCAATTCCACCTCCTCTTTTATTTGGTCTGTTTCTTTTAAATAATTTAAATCCCTCTAGCTGTATATTTGTGCGTATATGACTGATTTACCCAAGCCAAAAAGGGAACCTTATGATTGAGTTGATATTTCAACTTCGATCTTGCTAGTCTTCTCTATGTCAATCAGTCAGAATATAGTTGGAAGGGACCTTGTAGATCAGCGGTTCTCAACCTGTGGGTCGCGACCCCTTTGGGGGTCGAACGTCCCTTTCACAGGGGTTGCCTAAGCGCGCGCTAGCCCGCCATCTTGGTGACTGGCAACGCGCACGCATGGGGAGGGTGCGGGGAGGCGTCGCGGCGGCGGGGAGGGGGTCACGGCATTAGGAAGGTTGAGAACCACTGTTGTAGATCTTCTATCTTGTACAACCTCAAGCACTGTACCAATTCAGACAGGTGGCTGTTCAGTCATGCCAAATGAATCATAATGTTAGAGGTTAAACTAGAATTTTGGTGTTTGTTTTTTCATGGTAATACATGGGGGTGGGTGGGGATTTTTTTTGTTGCTTTCACATGTCCTGAAGGCATTTTTTAAACAATAACGAAATTAACCTGTTAATATGAATCTTACAGACAAAGAGGATGCCAAGAAGAACACTCTGGACAAAAGAAAAGGAGAAGCAGCATTAAAATGTAAAACAAACCATCAATCAAAATCTTTTCCACCACCTCCAGAAAGTGTAAAAACTTTTCTTCCTCCTCAGGAGATGAGAGACAAAGTAGAGAACTACAAGAACTAAGTTTTCACTTGGAAACAGTGGAAAATAACTGGAAGTCAGTGGGAAGGAAAAGGTCCCTTGGATAGCCAAAATGGGCAGGCATTAATTAAAGCCTTTGAGGAAGGAAAGAGCGGCTTGAATCAAAGAACCTCCAAGTAAGAGATCAGCAATATTTTTTGCCACCGCAAGAATCCAAGAATATCAGTGTTGGAAAAACCGCACAGATGGCTTTTTGTGGGAAAAACACAGATTGCAGATCACAGCTGATTATGCAGTAGAGGATCCACCCAGTGAAAAACGATACAAATGTTTGGAGTGCAGCAAAAGCTTTACTCAGAACAGCTCTCTCATGATTTGTGGAAGGACCCATACAAGAGAGAAACTCTACCAGTGATTCCAATACAATAAAAGATTAAGCATGAACACCAATCTGGTGAGACATAAGAGGACTCACACTGGGGAAACACACTTTGAATGTCCTGATTGTGGGAAAAGTTTCACAGGGAATTCTGATCTGGTGATACACCAGAGGTCTCACAGGGCAGAGAAACCATATAAGTGTTCTGACTGTGGAAAAAGTTTCAGTTGCATTTCTCACCTGATGATACACCAGAGGACTCACAAAGGAGAAAAACCATATGAGTGCCAAGATTGTGGGAAAGGTTTCAGTAGGAATTGTCTCCTGGTGGAACATCAGAGAACTCACACTGGAGAGAAACCATATGAGTGTCCTGATTGTGGAAAAGATTTCTCTCGAAAATTTGACCTGGTGAAACATCAGAGGACTCACACAGGAGAGAAACTATATGAGTGTCCAGATTGTGACAAAAGTTTCAACCAGAATTCCCACCTGGTTGATCATCAGAGGACTCACACAGGAGAGAAACCATATAAGTGTCCAGATTGTGGGAAAGGTTTCTCTCGGAATTCCAGCCTGGTGGTACACAAGAGGATTCACACAGGAGAGAAACTATATAAATGTCCGGATTGTGGGAGATGTTTTAGTCACAATTCCAAGCTGGTGATACACCAGAGGACTCACACAGGAGAGAAACCATACAAGTGTCCGGATTGTGAGAAAAGTTTCAGTCTCAATTACAACCTGGTGGTTCACCAGAGAACCCATACGGGAGAGAAACCATATGAGTGCTTGGATTGTGGGAAAAGTTTCAGTCGGAATTCCCACCTGGTGGAACATCAAAGGACTCACACAGGAGAGAAACCATATAAATGTAGTGATTGTGGGAAAAATTTCAGACATACTTCCAACCTGGTGAAACACCAGAAGACTCATACAGGAGAAAACCCATATGAGTGCCTGGATTGTGGGAAAAGATTCAGTTTGAATTTCCACCTTGTGATACACCAGAAGACTCACATAGGAGAGAAACTATATGAGTGTCCAGAGTGTGGGGAAAGTTTCAGTTGCAAGTTTGAACTGGGGAAGCACCAGAAGACTCACAGTGGAGGAAGACTGTATGATTGTCCGGATTGTGGGAGAAGTTTCACTCGGAATTCCAAACTGGTGATTCACCAGAGAACTCACACGGGAGAGAAACCATACAAGTGTCTGCATTGTGGGAAAAGTTTCAGTCAGAATTCCAACCTGGTGACACACCAGAGGACTCACACAGCAGAAAAACCATATGAGTGTCCAGATTGTGGGAAAAGTTTCAGTCAGAATTCCCACCTGGTTGATCATCAGAGGACTCACACAGGAGAAAAGCCATATAAGTGTTGTGATTGTGGAAAACGTTTCACTCAGAATTCCAAGCTGTTGATACACCAGAGAACTCACACGGGAGAGAAACCATATGAATGTCCGGATTGTGGGAAAGATTTCCATACTAAGTCTAGCCTTATAAATCATGTAAGATTACACATAGGGGAGTAACCATTCAACTACCCAGATTGTAGACAAACATTTTTTTGTACAAAATTTTTCCCTAATCACTCACAAGAAAGTGCACTTGAGGCAAAATTTGATGTGTGTAGAGGAATCTTGAATTTGGTTTCTTGTCTCTCGTTTGAAACCCAGCTGAGCAATTTATCATTTAATTTCTTGCATGATTCTTTTTAGTGAAACAGATCTTAGTATCAAACATGAGGAATAGGATAGGATAGGATAGAATAGAATAGAAAATAGAATAGAATAGAATAGAGAATGCAATGGAGAGGAGGAGAAGAGAAGAGAAGAGAAGAGAAGAGAAGAGAAAAGAGAAGAGAGAATCGAATCAAAACAAATAGAAACAAATCAAATCTCTGTATTGGGTATGTTTGCCACCTTGAGTTATTTCTACATATTATAAAGGGGGATATAAATGCATATATCCCCCTTTATTTATGTATTTTTGTTAAGTAAGAAAATGTATATGGCAGCCTAACTCATACGAGTCCACACGGTTTACAGCAATAAAACCTTAATACAGAAATCAATCAACCCCATATATTGCAAATGGCAAAATGCAAACCCTCCACATTTAAAATGTAGTCTTGCAAACACACGGCACTTCTAGTAATGTTGATGGCATTTTGATGATCTGGGAATCCTGAAAAGGTGATTTTTGCTTTTGTTCAATTTTGAACTTAACCAGGCCTTCTGGCCTTACTAATTATGTTCATGTCAGGTGCCATTTTTGCTCAAAACTGGTTATCTTTCTCCTTGCAAGGAGTCAAATTAGAGAAGTTAACCTCAGGATTAGCAACATATAAATGTAATAAATAGAAATAGAAACCTGGTTACAAATCAAGCAACTCTTCTTATCCCAGTCTTTAGGGGAAAAGCTAGAACCTGGCTTTATGGAAGACCAGGAGGATAAAGACTTGCCAAACTTCTGGGAGGAGAGTGTTTCATAGGTCAGGGTTTGCAACGGAAAAGGCACTCCTATCTCATGGCAATATTTAAGGCAAGGGTCTAGCAGTGTGTGCACCCTATCTGACCTGGTAGCACAGATAGATGCAAAAATAATAAAGGTAGGGCAATAATGACAGCTGTCTTGGTGGTCTAGTGGTTTAAGTGCAGTGATGCTGGCTGACTCTGCCCACAGCCTGGAATTAGATCCTGACTGCGCCCGAGGTTGAGTCAGCCTTCCATCCTTCTGAGGTTAGTAAAATGAGGATCCAGATTGTTGGGGACAATATGCTGACTCTAAACCGAGAGTGGTATAAAGCACTGTGGGGTGGTGTATAATTCTAAGTGCTATTGCTATAATAAAGAAATAGCTTTAAAGGTGATGACCAGCATCTTCAATTGAACCTTAAGGAAACAAATCCAGTACAGCTCGCACTACAAAGATGTTACACAGGCAATCTAGGGACTCCCATTACTGTGTGTGCTGCTGCATTCTGGACCAGTTGAAGTTTCTGGATGGCCCAGGGTAGTAATCCAAACAGGAGGTGACCAAGGCAAGAGTGATCCAATGTACAAGTCCTTCCTGGTCCAGGAAAGAGCACAATTGTTGCATCAGATGAATCTGCTAAGCCCCTCCCCCGGTCAAGATCTGCTCAAGCAGGAGCCGTGAGTCCAAGAAGACCTCCAGGTTGTGCACCAGCTCAGTCCCCAAAGGTGATCGCATAACCCCAGGACACTGCAACTGTCACAAATAAGACTCAATTGCCACGTTTCTGAATTTTGATCACGTGATAATGGGGATGCTGCAATGGTCATAAGTCCATTTTTTCAGTGCTATTGCAATTTCAAATGGTCGCTACATGAAATTTTATATCTCCCGGACTACATGTACATAATTGGGCATCATAGTATGGATGGCCTCCCTAGCAATTTCATGTGGATGTTAAAAAGCAACAGCAATAGGCTTGAGCCCTGGGGCATCCCAAATTTCAGGGCCAAAACTTGGCCTCTTCTACTCACACTGGAACCGGCCATGGAGTCAGAAGTAGAACCACAGTAATAAAGTGCCTCCCATTTCCAGGCCCAAAGCCGGTCCAGAAGGATATCCTGGTCGATGGTATTGAAACCTGATGGGAGGTCTGTGAGGTACACAATGGTTGTACTCAGTCTATCTCAAAACCTCCAAAAATTCATGAGCATAGATACCAGTGGCATTTTGGTGGTGTGTGCCGGCCTGAACCCAGATTGAGAAGGGCCCAAGTGCCTTTCTATTGCACAAAATTGTATCCCGTCTATCCGAAGCCCTCCAGAAGTCCATTAGAATTGCAACCAATGACATTTTGGTGTGTAGGGAGTCAGCAACCAACCCCCTCCCAGAAGAATGAAATACTGTATTTGGCGAATATTAAAAGAGACAAAACATTACATTTCCCCAAAGGAGAAATGGGGAAAAAAATCTTAGGGGAGGCAGAAACCAGCACCAGTCTCCCTGCCCCAAGTAAAAACTGAGGAGGCCAGCTTTTAGAAATGCAGATTTGGTAATCCATTCAGAAAGACTGGGTCAGACAAGAAACTCCAAATAAGCAATTAGGCAAGCTAAAAGTTGACAGGATTAGTTCAGACAAGCAGCTAGGACAGTGATGGCGAACCTTTTAGAGACCGAGTGCCCAAACTGCAACCCAAAACCCACTTATTTATCACAAAGTGCCAAGAAGGCAATTTAACCTGAATAATGAGGTTTTACTACCTAAAATAATGATAAACAACACAGAGTTCAGCTAATTGTTCTAAGAAAAATGTGATAAATGCACTTTTATGCCCCTTCATTTTTTTCCTGCTTTTGAAATATTATGTTTAGCAACAATAAAAAAGAAAAACTTTTGTAATATCATTTCTCTCTTTCCCTCCCTCTCTCTCTGTCTCTCTCTGTTGCTCTCTTTCCCTCCCCCATCTTTTTCTCCCTCCCTCTTTCTCTTTCCCTCTTTCCCTCCCCCTCTCTCTGTCTCTCTTTCCCTCCCCCCTCTCTGTCTCTCTCTCTTTTTCCCTCCCTCTCTCTGCCTCTCTTTCCCTCGTTATCTCTCTCTCCCATCTATCTATCTATCTATCTATCTATCTATCTATCTATCTATCTATCTAT
>QLTV01001522.1:148357-189401 GCA_003457575.1 Thermophis baileyi
GTGCTTCTCTGTTTCTCGCTTTCACTCCCTCCCTCTCTTTATCTCTCTCTGTCTCATCTCTCTCTCTCTCTCTCCGTGCTCTCTCCATGCTCTCCTGTCCAGCTTCACGTGTTGTGTGAATCTAACCACTTGGGCTGTGGAGGGGGAGTGGAGGCTGGCAGGCAAAGCCAAGCGTTAGAGATCCACACAAAATAAGGCAATTCTAACCTGGATCCTGTTGGGGAGGTCCCCCCTCTTCCCTCTCCCTGTCTCCCCCCACGGTGGGGGCCCGGGCAGCCTGAGTGCAGCTCCCTCCTCGGAGGCGACCAGCAAGCCAACAAACGTGGTGCTCTGGCTGGGAGACAGCAGTGTGGAGCCTCACCTCTAGCCAGCGAGAGCAAAGCAGGCAGGGCGTGCACCTTCCCTGCTGCCGCTGCGGGGCTGCCGCTGGTCAGGAGGGATGCGCGAGCTGAACAATTGGAGCCGGGCTCAGTGGAGTTTGCAAGTGGCCTTAGTGGGGAGACCCCGGCCCGTTTGGTTCGCTTCAGCACAGGGTGGGAACACAGAAGGCGGAGGAAATCTGTGGCTCTCGGCATTCAACCCTCAAAGACTCCTTTGGGGCGACTTTTTCTGCTTTTGAAACATCATGTTTAGCAACAATAAAAAAGAAAAACTTCTGTAATATTTCTCTTTCCCTACCCCTCTCTCTGTTTCTCTCTCTCTTCCCCCCCCCTCTCTGCCTGCCTCCAACAATGCCAGTGAACTCTTCTTAGAAGGATCTGCTCAGGCAATTAGAGGACAAACTGAACTTTTGACAGTGACTGCAAGCTTAGATCTCCCTGCTTCCCTCTGTTTCTCTCTCTCTCTCCCCCCTGCGGGGGGGGGAAGGAACCCCTGAACTGGTGCTGGGTGGTGGGAATGACATCCGAAGGCCGACGAGCCCAGGAGCAGCGCACCCACGCTCGGCTGGCAGGGAGGTGGGGCATCCCAACACAGGCAGCGCTGCAGGAAAAGAAACTTTTTTTGCCAAGCTGAGACGATGCAGGGTCGAATTGTGGCTCTGCGTCGTAATGGGTTTCAGGAGGAGGAGAGGACCCCGTCTCCCCCATTGTGAAGCGCGCAAGTGAAAAAGTTCACTCAATCAATTCCAACTTCACGAGATCTTTTTCTTTCGCGAGAAGTTGGAATTGATTGAGTGAAATGCGATGGAGAAACGCGATTGGAGCTGGGCTGGGGCGACTGCATGTGTGCCCACAGAGAGGCACGCGTGCCGTAGGCTCGCCATCATGGAACTAGGATTTGCTTTTGCCCTTTTGTCTATAGAGCCAGCCATGACCCCATAGGAATCTGATGACAGCCATTAGAATATTAAAGGATATGTTCTTGCACAGGAACGGGAAGCTCACAGAAAACCCAAAGAAGGTATAAAAACCCACCTACTGTCAACTCCATTTTGTCAGCTGTCCCAGAACTGCTGTTGGTTGTGTTCATCATCAAACTTTCTTTCCAATCGGCCTCCATTTTATTCCCAGCTTGGACCTGAACCATGTGGATTTTTCTTCCAACAGGTGATGTGCCCAGGCCTGAATGCAGACTGAGAAGGGCCCAGGTGTCTATGTCCTGCACAGCCCTTTCTCCGGGTGGCAAAGTCAGAGCTGCGAGCAGAGGGTGAGTTGTAGTCCCAAGCTGCCAACTTTTCATTGCTCTCTTCCGTTGGAAAACTGCACTTCATTTAGTAGGGGGGGGGGATTCTGTCTCCAGATAGAGACAGAATGAGCATATTTTCAGGCTCACGTCACTAGGTGGACCTGTAACACAACAGCAGCGCCTGGAACACCGTGTCTGAGTTGCCACATCCAACGGTAGGGGGCGCAGCTGAGGCGAAAGGAGTTAAAACCAGCGAGTATTGCTAGAAAGGATGTCGAGGAGAGGAGAAAGGCAGAGGAACAACCTCTTCCGGCTCACCCATGGGAAGATGGAGGCGTGGAGAGCGGTAGTCGTGCTCTTCCCAGGGTCGAAGCAGCAGCTGGAAGGTTAATTGAGCATAGGTCAGAGGAGAAGCCGGGAGCAAGTAGGGCTGTTTGGTTTCCTCCAAGGGGTAAAAGCAGAGAAGAAAGAAAGCTGCAACATGTCGGCTGCTGCTGCATGTTCTTTCTCTCCCCAAACGTTATTACACTTATGCTGTATAACTTAAATGTGCTTCCTGTAATTTTCTGCTGGGAAATGGGAGAGACTAAAATTGAAAGGCCTGGGGACTAAAACATAAAGAACGGTTGGGTATGGCTTAGTCTAGAGAAAAGAAGGACTAGCGGGAACCTGATAGCAGTATTCCAGTATTTGAGAGATTGCCACAAAAAGAAGGGGGCCAGTTTATTTTCAAAGCACCAGAAGGCAAGACAAGAAGCAATGGATGGCAACCAATCAGTATTCCAGTATTTCAGGGGCTGCCACAAAGAAGAGGGGGTAAACTTATTTTTCAAAGCATTAGAGGGCAGAACAAGAAACAATGGTTGGAAACTAATAAAGGATAGAAGCAACCTGGAATTGAGGAGAAACTTCCTAACAGTGAGGACAATTAACCAGTGAAACAACTTTGCCTTCAGATCTTGTGGATGCTTCATCACTGGAGGTTTTTAAGAATAGACAGGACAGTCCCTTGTCTGAAATGGTATAGGCTCTCTCGCTTGAGTCGGGAGTTGGGCTAGAACAGGGGTCTCCAAACTCGGTCACTTTAAGACTTGTGGACTTCAACTCCCAGAATTCCCCAGCCAGCTGGCTGGGGAATTCTGGGAGTTGAAGTCCACAAGTCATATCTGCTCATCTCCCTCAGTCTCTTGATTCCTTGACATATTATTGTCATGTTGTTTTCCTGGCAAGTGAGGAGTCTCATGGGTAAAATGGATGATTTAAATCTTGCGTAGGATTTGGGCACCATTTCGTCTGTTAGCGTCCCCACATTTCTAAATTTAGATCAAAAAAATTGAATGCACTTCTAGGACATTTTGCATACTGAAATGCAGATAGATTTTCTACATAAATGAATTCTTTTTATTTAGGCATGCATATATGTGTGATTTACCCAAGCCAAAAAAACAATTTTGTGATTCAGTTGATATTTGAACTAGGATCTGGTAGTCTTCTACATGCCAAATGAATCATAATTAATGTTGGAGCTGAAACTAGAACTTTGATGTTTGTTCTTTCATGGTAATACATGAGGGTTGGGGTTTTTTTGCTGCTTTCACATGTTGTACAGCAAATTTTTAAATAATAATGAAACTAATCCATTAATATGAATCTTACAGACGAGGATGCCAAGAAGAGCACTCTGGACAAAAGAGAATGAGAAGCAGCCTTAAAATGCAAAAGAAGCCATCAATCAACATTTTTCCAACTTTCTCCAGAAAGTGTAAAAACTCTGCTCCTTCGTCAGCAGATGAGAGACAAGGGAGAGAATAACAAGAACAAAGTTTTGAGCTGGAAAAAATAGAGTGTATGGAACTGAAGCAAACATTACTTAAGAAGTCAAGGGGGATAATATTGAAATAAAGAAAAAGTGCAAATAACAAAGTCAGTGGGAAGGAAAAGGTTCCTTGGAGAGCCAAAATGGACAGGTATGAATGAAAGTCTTTGACGAAGAAAAGAATGGTTTGAATCAAAGAACCGCCAAGTAAGAGATCAGAAATATTTTTAGCCTCCTCAAGAGTCCAAGAATATCCGTGTGGGAAAAACCACACAGACTGCCTATTGTGGGGAAAAAACAGATTGCAGATCACAGCTGATATGGAAGAGAGGATCCACCCAATGAAAACCCATACAAATATTTGGAGTGCGGCAAAAGCTTTCCTCAAAAAATCTTCATGATTCATGGAAGGATCCATACTGGAGACAAGCCCTACCAGTACTCCATATGTGGCAAAAGATTTAGCATGCAGACCAATCTGGTGAAACACAAGAAAACTCATACTAGGGAGAAACTCTTTGAATGTCTGGATTGTGGGAAACGTTTCACACGGAATTCTGACCTGGTGATACACCAGAGGACTCACACGGGAGAGAAACCATATGACTGTCCAGATTGTGGGAAAAGGTTCAGTCAGAATTCCCACCTGGTGGCACATCAGAGGATTCACACAGGAGAAAAACCATATGAATGTCCAGTTTGTGGGAAAAGTTTCTGTCAGAAATCCCCGCTGGTGGATCATCAGAGGACTCACACAGGAGAGAAACCATATAAGTGTTGTGATTGTGGGAAAGGTTTTACTCACAATTCTAGCCTGGTGGTACACAAGAGGACTCACACAGGAGAGAAAATATATAACTGTCCAGATAGTGGGAGACATTTTAGTCAGAATTCCAAGCTAGTGATACACCAGAGGACCCACACAGGAGAGAAACCATACAAGTGTCTGGATTGTGAGAAAAGTTTCACTGGCAATTCCAACCTGGTGATTCACCAGAGGACTCATACGGGAGAGAAACCATTTGAGTGTCCAGATTGTGGGAAAAGTTTCAGTCAGAATTCCCACCTGGTGAGACATCGGAAGACTCATACAGTAGAAAAACCATACGAATGTTCGTATTGTAGGAAACGTTTCCAGGATAATTCCAACCTAGTGATTCACCAGAGGGCTCATATGGGAGAGAAACCATATGAGTGTCCAGAATGTGGGAAAAGTTTCAGTCAGATATCCCACCTGGTGAGACATCGGAGGACTCACACAGTAGAAAAAACATATAAGAGTCCAGAATGTGGGAAACGTTTCAATCAAAATTCCTACTTGATGAAACACCAGAGGATTCACAGCGGTGAAAAACCGTATAAGTGTCTTGAATGTTGGAAAAGCTTTAGTCAGAATTCCCATTTGGTGATACACTGGAGGACTCACACAGCAGAGAAACCGTAGGAATGTCTGGATTGTGGGAAAGATTTCAGTACTAGGTTTAGGCTTATAAATCATGTAAGGTTACACATAGGGGAGTAACCATTCAACTACCCAGATTGCAGACAAACATTGTTTTGCACAAAATTCCTCCCTTATCACACACACGAAATTGCACTAGGCAAAACTTGATGTATGTAGAGGAATCTTGAATTATGTTTCTTGTCTCTCATTTGTAACCCAGATGAGCAATTTACCATTTAATTTCTTGCATGATTCTTCTGCGAATGCTGTGTTGGATATCGGGCATCTCCCTTCTTGACCACATCACAAATGACGCTATTTGACAGCATTTTGGTGTGGCACCAATTATAAAGAAGATGAGAGAAGACCAACTCTGCTGGTATGGACATGTCCAGAGAGCGAACCCTTCCACCGTGGCAAAGACTTCCTACCAATTAGAAGTCAATGGCTGGCGACCTCGCAGGCATCCAAAACAGAGATGGCAAGACACCATCAACAAAGATATGCAAGCTGTGGACCTGTGCCCTGGAGATGCAGCTGACCGTGCAAAATGGCGTTCAGTGATGCGAAAGGCGAACCCTGCACCTGTGGGAATATGCTATAAAGAAGATTCTTTTAAGTGAAACATGTCTTAGTATCAAACATGAAGAATAGAAATAGAAACAGAAACAAATAGAATAGACTAGAATGAATAGAATAGAATGAATAGAATAGAATAGAATAGAATAGAATAGAATAGAATAGAATAATAGAATAACAACAGAACAGAACAGAACAAAACAGAATGATCTTTATTAGTTATATTTGCCACCTTGAGTCATTTCTACATATAATAAAGGGGGATATAAATATGTATGTATGTATATATTTTTATTCAGTAACAAAATGTATCTGGCAACCCAACTCATATGACTCCATATGGTTTACAGCAATAAAAACCTATTACAGAAACCAATAAACTCCGTATGTAGCAGATGGCAAAATGCAAAGCCTCTGCATTTAAAATGTACTTGTCCTGCAAATACAGGGCACTTTTAGTAATGTTGATGGCATTTTGATGATCTGGGAATCCTGAAAAGGTGATTCTTGCTGCTGTTCAATTTTGAACTTAACCAGGCCTCCTGGCCTTACTAATTATGTTCATGTCAGGTGCCATTCTTGCTCAAAACTGGTTGTCTTTCTCTTTGCAAGGAGTCACATTGGAGAAGTTAATCGCAGGATTAGCAACATACAAAGTTAATAAATATAAACAAAAACCTGGTTCCAAATCAAGCAACTCTTCTTATCCCAGTCTTTAGGGGAACAGCTAGAACCTCCTTGCTTTACGGAAGACCAGGAGGATAAAGACTTGCGAAACGTCCGGGAGGAGAGTGTTTCATAGGTCAGGGTTTGCAACGGAAAAGGCACACTTCCTAGCTCCTATCAGATGGCAATATTTAAGGCAAGGGTCTAGCAGTGTGTGCACCCTATCTGACCTGGTAGAACAGATGGATGCAAAAATAATAAAGGTGGGACAATAATGACAGCTGTCTTGGTGGTCTAGTGTTTAAAGTGCAGTGATGCTGGCTGACTCTGCCCACAGCCTGGAATTCCATCCTGAGGGTGCTCGAGGTTGAGTCAGACCTGCATCCTTCTGAGATTAGTAAAATGAGGATCCAGATTGTTGGGGACAATATGCTGACACTAAACCGAGAGTGGTATAAAGCACTGTGGGGTGGTATATAGGTTTAAATGCTATAATAAAGAAATAGCTTTGAATGTGATGACCAGCAACTTCAATGGAACCTTAAAGAAACAAATGCAGTGCAGCTGGCACTACAAAGATGTTACACGGGCAATCTAGGGACACTCATTACTGTGTGTGCTGTGTGTGGTTCTACCCACACTTGAACCGGCCATGGAGGCAGAAGTAGATCCACAGTAATAAAGTGCCTCCCATTTCCAGGCCCCAAAGCCAGTCCAGAAGGATATGCTGGTCGATGGTTTTGAAACCTGATGAGAGGTCTATGAGGTACAGAATGATTTTACCCCGTCTATCTGAAGCCCTCCAGAATTCTGAGAATTGCAACCAATGGCATTTTGGTGTGTAGGAAGTGAGCAACCCCCCCCCCCCCCGGGAATGAAATATTTGTGGAATATTAAAGGAGAAAATATATTCCCCAAAGGAGAAATAGAAAATTATTTATTTTATTGATACATTTTTAAAATACAAATATAAAATTCCATATCTGTCTGAACAGCATGTTGTCTGGGCACAGTCAGTTTTAAACAGAGATACAACATTTATCATAATAGTAATCATAATAGACATATCAGTATTAATCACAAAATAGTAATACAATTAGGAAAAAAAATGTTCTTTTTGGTCTTTTTAGGTTCTAATCTCTGTTCTATTAGTTAACCATTGGTAAAACAAATCCCATGTTAAAAAGTATTCTGTTTCTTCTTTTTCTTTTATTTTAAGTGTTAATTTATCCATCTCAGCACATTCTAGTTTTTTTTTTTATAACACTTTCATCTGTTGGAATCTCTCTGTTTTTCCATTGTTGTGCAAACACAATTCTTGCTGCCGTTAATACATTTAAAATTAAGTATGTTTTCTCTTTATTATACTGTTCTGGTAGTATACCCAACAAAAATATTTCTGGTTTCAAATCCATATGTTGCTTTATCATTTTTTCTAACCAAGTATGTATTTTAGACCAATATTTTTTTGCCTTTGAGCATGTCCACTACATACGATAATATGAACCTGATATCTGATTACATTTCCAACATTTAGCTGATAAGTTTTCATGTTGTTGTTGTTGATAGTTGTGAAGTCGTGTCCGAACCATCGTGACCCCATGGACAACGTTCCTCCATGCCTTCCTGTCCTCTACCATCGTCTGGAGTCCATTTAAGCTCACGCCTACTGCTTCAGTGACTCCATCCAGCCACCTCATTCTCTGCCGTCCCCTTCTTCTTTTGCCCTCAGTCTTTCCCAGCATCAGGGTCTTCTCCAGTGAGTCCTTCCTTCTCATTAGGTGGCCAAAGTATTTGAGTTTCATCTTCAGGATCTGGCCTTCTAAAGAGCAGTCAGGGTTGATCTCCTCTAGGACTGACCGGTTGGATCGCCTTGCAGTCCAAGGGACTCGCAGGAGTCTTCTCCAGCACCATAGTTCAAAGGCCTCAATTCTTTGGCACTCAGCCTTTCTTATGGTCCAACTTTCGCAGCTATACATTGCAACTGGGAAAACCATAGCCTTGACTATACACACTTTTGTTGGCAGGGTGAATTTTCATACATCTTTGCTAAACTTGCAGGTGGTAAATGCCACCTATAAAACATTTTGTATAAATTTAACTTATATGCCGTTGACATTGTTAGCTTAGAAATTGAGGATGCCAGCTTTTAGAAATGCAGATTTGGTAATCCATTCAGAAAAACTGGGTCAGACAGGAAACTCCAAATAAGCAATTAGGCAAGCCAAAAGGGTTGAGAGGATTAGCTCAGACAAGCACCTAGGATTTGCATTTCCCCTTTTGTCTATAGAGCCAGCCATGACCCCATAGGAATCTGATGACAGTCATTAGAATATTGAAGGACATGTTCTTGCACAGGAACAGGAAGCTGAGGTCTCAACTCCATTTTGTCAGCTGTCCCAGAACTGTTGTTGGTTGTGTTCATCATCAAACTTTCTTTCCAATCAGCCTCCATTTTATTTTATTCCTGGCTCGGACCTGAACCACATGGAATTTTCTTCCAACAGGTGATGTGCCCCAGACTGAGAACGGCTCAGGTGTCTTTCCTCCTGCACAGCCCTTTCTCGGGGTGGCAAAGTCAGAGCTGCGAGCAGAGGGTGAGTTGTAGTCCCAAGCTGCCAACCTTTCATTGCTCTCTTCCGTTGGAAAACTGCACTTCATTTAGTGGGGGGGGGGATTCTGTCTCCAGATAGAGACAGAATGAGCGTGTTTTCAGGCTCACGTCACTAGGTGGACCTGTAACACAACAGCAGCGCCTGGAACACCGTGTCTGAGTTGCGACATCCAACGGTAGGGGGCGCAGCTGAGGCGAAAGGAGTTAAAACCAGCGAGTATTGCTAGAAAGGATGTCGAGGAGAGGAGAAAGGCAGAGGAACAACCTCTTCCGGCTCACCCATGGAAGGATGGAGGCATGGAGACTGGCAGTCGTGCTCTTCCCAGGGCGGAAGCAGTAGCTGGAAGGTGAGTTTTAGGGCAGGTCGGAGGAGAAGCCGGGAGCAAGTAGGGCTGTTTGGTTTCCTCCAAGGGGTAAAAGCAGAGAAGAAAGAAAGCTGCAACATGTCGGCTGCTGCTGAATGTTCTTTCTCTCTCCAAATGTTATTACACTTATGCTGCATAATTTAAATGTGCTGCTTGTAATTTTCTGCTGGGAAATGGGAGAGACTAAAATTGAAATGCCTGGACTAAAACATGTGAAGAATGGTTGCAGTATTTGGGTATGGCTTAGTCTAGAGCAGTGGTTCTCAACCTTCCTAATGGCGCAACCCCCGCCCTGCCACCGCGACCCCCTCCCCGCCCCTTCTCCGCGCGTGCGTGTTGCCAGGCGAGAAGCGATGAGGTGACAAAGGGGGCGTGGCACCAAGATGACGGGCTAGCGCATCCGGCCCTTCCATCGGTGCATGCGCATTCAAGGGCCGCCCGTGCGTCGCACCGTCCCCGGGTACTCGTATGTGGACAGATAGAGGAGCGGTGTCTCAGTTCCTAAGACCATCGGAAATATTTGTTTTCCGATGATCTTAGGCACCCCCTGTGAAAGGGTCGTTCGACCCCCAAAGGGGTCGCAACCCACAGGTTGAGAACCGCTGGTCTAGAGAAAAGAAGGACTAGGGGGGACCTGATAGCAGTATTCCAGTATTTGAGTGAGTGCCACAAAAAGAAGGGGGGCAGTTTATTTTCAAAGCACCAGAAGGCAAGACAAGAAGCAATGGATAGCAACCAATCAAGGAGGGAAGCAACCTGGAATTAAGGAGAAACTTCCTAACAGTGAGGACAATTAACCAGTGAAACAGCTTTGCCTTCAGATCTTGTGGGTGCTTCATCACTGGAGGTTTTTAAGAATAGACGGGACAGTCCCTTGTCTGAAATGGTATAGGGTCTCTCGCTTGAGTCGGGAGTTGGGCTAGAAAACCCACAAGGACCCATCCAGCTCTATTCTGAATATGAGATGTAGGAGATTTTTAAAATCTTTATTTTTTTATATTTCATATCTGCTCATCTCCCTCAGTCTCTTGATTCCTTGACATATTATTGTCATGTTGTTTTCCTGGCAAGTGAGGAGTCTCATGGGTAAAATGGATGATTTAAATCTTGCGTAGGATTTGGGCACCATTTCGTCTGTTAGCGTCCCCACATTTCTAAATTTAGATCAAAAAATTTGAATGCAGTTCTAGGACATTTTGCATACTGAAATGCAGATAGATTTTCTACATAAATGAATTCTTTTTATTTAGGCATGCATATATGTGTGATTTACCCAAGCCAAAAAAAGAATTTTGTGATTCAGTTGATATTTGAACTAGGATCTGGTAGTCTTCTACATGCCAAATGAATCATAATTAATGTTGGAGCTGAAACTAGAACTTTGATGTTTGTTCTTTCATGGTAATACATGAGGGTTGGGGTTTTTTTGCTGCTTTCACATGTTGTACAGCAAATTTTTAAATAATAATGAAACTAATCCATTAATATGAATCTTACAGACAAGGAGGATGCCAAAAAGAGCACTCTGGACAACAGAGAATGAGAAGCAGCCTTAAAATGCAAAAGAAGCCATCAATCAACATTTTTCCAACTTTCTCCAGAAAGTGTAAAAACTCTGCTCCTTCGTCAGCAGATGAGAGACAAAGGACAGAAAAACAAGAAAAAAGTTTTGAGCTGGAAAAAATAGAGTATGTGGAACTGAAGCAAACATTACCTAAGTAGTCAAGGGGGATAATATCAAAATAAAGAAAAAGTGCAAATACCTGGAAGTCAGTGGGAAGGAAAAGGTTCCTTGGAGAGCCAAAATGGACAGGTATGAATGAAAGTCTTTGATGAAGGAAAGAATGGCTTGAATCAAAGAACCTCCAAGTAATAGATCAGAAATATTTTTGGCCTCCTCAAGAGTCTAAGGATATCCGTGTGGGAAAATCCCCACAGACTGCCTATTGTGGGAAAAATGCAGATTGCAGATCACAGCTGATATGGAAGAGAGGATCCACCCAATGAAAACCCATACAAATATTTGGAGTGCGGCAAAAGCTTTCCTCAAAAAATCTTCCTCATGATTCATGGAAGGATCCATACTGGAGACAAGCCCTACCAGTACTCCCAATGTGGCAAAAGATTTAGCATGCAGACCAATCTGGTGAAACACAAGAAAACTCATACTAGGGAGAAACTCTTTGAATGTCCGGATTGTGGGAAACGTTTCACACGGAATTCTGACCTGGTGATACACCAGAGGACTCACAGGGGAGAGAAACCATATGACTGTCCAGAATGTGGGAAAAGTTTCAGTCAGAATTCCCACCTGGTGGAACACCAGCCAGTTTGTGGGAAAAGTTTCTGTCAGAAATCCCCCCTGGTGGATCATCAGAGGACTCACACAGGAGAGAAACCATATAAGTGTTGTGATTGTGGGAAAGGTTTTACTCACAATTCTAGCCTGGTGGTACACAAGAGGACTCACACAGGAGAGAAAATATATAACTGTCCAGATAGTGGGAGACATTTTAGTCAGAATTCCAAGCTAGTGATACACCAGAGGACCCATACAGGAGAGAAACCATACAAGTGTCTGGATTGTGAGAAAAGTTTCACTGGCAATTCCAACCTGGTGATTCACCAGAGGACTCATACGGGAGAGAAACCATTTGAGTGTTTGGATTGTGGGAAATGTTTCTGTCGGAATTACCACCTGGTGGAACATCAGAGGACTCACACAGGAGAGAAACCATATGAGTGCCCAGATTGTGGGAAAAGTTTCAGTCAGAATTCCAATATGGTGAGACATCGGAGGGCTCATACAGGAGTGAAACCATACAAATGTCCGGATTGTGGGAAAGATTTCCATTATATGTCAAGCCTTATAAATCATGTAAGGTTACACATAGGGGAGTAACCATTCTAATACCCAGATTGCAAACAAAGATTGTTTAGCAGTTTGCACAAAATTTCTTCCTTATCACACACAAGAAATTGCACTTGAGGCAAAATTTGATATCTGTAGAAGAATCTTGAATTTTATTTCTTGTCTCTCGTTTGTAACCCAGATGAGCAATTTACCATTTAATTTCTTGCATGATTCTTTTTAGTGAAAATCTGCCCTGTAGCACTGTATGGCACTGAATGCTGGGCAGCAACAACAGGGACCGAAAGCTATCTCCATGCCATGGAAATGCGAATGCTCCGTTGGATATCGGGCATCTCCCTTCTTGACCACATCACGCATGACACTATTCGACAGCATTTTGGTGTGGCACCAATTATAGAGAAGATGAGAGAAGGCCAACTCTGCTGGTATGGACATGTCCAGTGAGCAACACCTTCCATCGTGACCAAGACTGCCTACCAATTAGAAGTCAATGGCCGCTGACCTTGTGGGCGTCCAAAAAAGAGATGGCAAGACACCATGAACAAAGATATGCAAGCCGATGGCCTGCGCCCTGGAGACGCAGCTGACCGTGCAAAATGGCGTTCAGTGATGCGAAAAGAGAACATCTCTTATTATCAAACATGAATAGAATAGAAAATAGAATGGAATGGAATGGAATGGAATGGAATGGAATGGAATGGAATGGAATGGAATG
This sequence comes from Thermophis baileyi, assembly GCA_003457575.1. Taxonomy (NCBI): domain Eukaryota; kingdom Metazoa; phylum Chordata; class Lepidosauria; order Squamata; family Dipsadidae; genus Thermophis; species Thermophis baileyi. Next base: position 161,058 of record QLTV01001522.1, read on the forward strand.
GAATGATCTGTATTAGTTATATTTGCCACCTTGAGTTATTTCTACATATAATAAAGGGGGATATAAATATGTATGTATTGATGTATTTTTATTCAGTAACAAAATGTATATGGCAACCCAACTCATATAACTCCATACAGTATTTCTGGCTAACGTTGCCCAAAGCCTGGAATTCAATCTTGACGGCGCCCAAGGCTGAGTCAGCCTTCCATCCTTCTGGGGTAAGTAAAATGAGGACACAGATTGTTGGGGCAACATGCTGACACTGTAAACTGAGAGTGCTATAAAGCACTGTGGGGTGAAATATAATTCTAAGTGCTATTGCTATAATAAGGAAATAGCTTAAAAGGTGATGACGAGCGTGTTGAATTGCACCTTAAAGAAACGAATCCAATGCAGCTCGCACTATAAAGATGTTACACGGGTAATTTAGGGACACCCATTACTATGCATACTGTTGCATTCTGGACCAGTTGAAGTTTCTGAGTGGTCCAGGATAGTAATCCAAACAGGATGTAACCAAGGCAAGAGTGACTCACAGTTCAAGGAATCCCTGGTCCAGGAAAGGGCATAATTGGTGCACCAGATGAATCTGTGCAAGGCCCCTCCCCCGGTCACGGTTTCCTCAAGCAGGAGCCATAGGTCCAAGAGGACCTCCAGATTGTGCACCAGCTCAGTCCCCAAAGGTGATCACATGACCCCAGGACACTGCAACTGTCACAAATATAAGGCAATTGCCAATGGTTGTGAGAAAAATGGTCATAAGTCAATTTTTTCCGTGCTGTTGTAATTTCACATAGTTGCTAAATGAAATGTTATAAATCCCAGACTACCTCTACATAATTTGGTATCATAGGCTGGATGGCCTCCCCGGCCGTTCCATGTAGATGTGAAAAAGCAACAGGAACAGGCTTAAGCCGGAGGGCATCCCAAATTTCAGGACCAAGAACTGGCCTCTTCTACCCACACTGGAACTGGCCACGGAGGCAGAAGTAGAACCACAGTAATAAAGTGCCTTCCATTTCCAGTCCTGGAAAGCTGGCCCAGAAGGATATCCTGGTCGATGGTATTGAAACCTGATGGGAGATCTAGGAGGGACATAATGGTTGTATCCCATCTATCTCAAACCCTCCAAAAGTTCATGGGAATTGCAACCAATGGCATTTTGGTGATGTGCCCTGGCCTGAACCCAGATTGAGAAGGGCCCAGGTGGGAGAAGGTGTGGTCAGCTTCCCTCGGCACAACGCCTCCCGCGAAAGCTCCGTGGGGACGTCGAACTTGCAGCAGCTTGGGGGCTCTGGTTCTGTCTGAACCGAGCTGAAACTCCCCTGGAGGGGGAGGGAAGAAGTGGGGGCCTGGCAGGTTCCCTGGAGGGTAAGGCAAACCCCCGGGGAACGCTGCATCAACCCCGCGACCGGCAGCTGTACAGGGCGCTTCGAGCGCCATAGAGGGAACGACCACGAACAGGAAGAAGGAAGTAAAGAACTGGGATCCAGCTAGCTAAGAAGATTAAAGTCTTTAAAGTCTTTAAAGTTTTCAAAGCAGGAGAGGAGACAAAGAAATGTGCTGTATTCGGGTGAGTGAATGGCCAATTTAAATGCAGAAAACTTGAAAAGAGACTAATTGGGGATTTTCCAGCATGGAGGATGGCGGCTATCTAGCAATTGGAAACACCATAGAGTGATTGCAATGAAATAAAGATTAAGCCCAAGGAGATTAAAGATATTTATGTAATCGGACTTGGATAAAAATTAAATAAATTGGAGTTTGGGAAAATATATGTTTGAAGATTTGAAGTATCTTTGAAGCGTTTTTGAACATTTATATTTTAGAGAGATTACGTGCTATCAAGGAGCTGACAGTGCCATCTGCTGGCTAAAAGAAATTATTGCAACACGAAATGGGAAAGTTTGTTGAAAATCTGACTATGACCTTGGTTTAAAAAAAAAAAAAAGAGACTGTGAACTATCAAGGAGAGAAAAGAAGTGCTTATCATCTGGTTATGTGGAATACTTTGATGTTTTGGTGAGAGAACAGATTTTGAACGGGAACAGATTCTAACACAGTGAGAGGAAATAGATTTAAGCTACAATTTAAAAAGTTATATTGGAATTAACTGGACAAAAAAAGAGAGAACAAAGATGACTAATAAGCAAGTAGTGGTATGCATAACACCAAACATGTTACTGAAAGGTAAAATCTATCTAAAAAGGAAGATCAAGAAAAAGAAAAGAAGTTACTTCTATAAAAATAAGAGGAAGAAAAAGGGGAAGATAAAAAAGAGAAAAGGCAAGATTATAAAAGAGGGAACATTAGAGAGACAGAATGAGAATGGATGAAAAGTAGGAGGTTAAGAAAATAATGTGAGGTATAAAGATGTATTATAATAGTATTGATATTTAGATATTAACTTTACATAAATGATTAGCTCAAGGTATTTATATAAGAGTTTAGTATTAAGTGTTATGATAGTAGATGAAAATGATAAAGATGGATGAAAATAAATTTGGATATATTAAGGAAGATAAGTTGTTTAAAGGATTGAAATAAAGATATACGCACTATAAGAACTGAAATTTTTTGAGGATGTAAGTCTGAGAAAAGAAAATAATATGTTATAGTGGAAAAATGTAAGAGCATTATATAGCTGTATAATTATTCGAAGATTTGTGGTGGAGATTTATGTATTTATTGTGATTCTATGTAGGAAAATTTAATGATGCATAGTAGGTTGGTGAACATTGGGAATTCGCTGAAATTATTAGTCAATGGATGGATGTTCAGTGGTAAATTATAAATTAAGGGCAATCAAAGTAGGTTAAATAAAATTAAGGAAAAGGTGGAATGGCCAAAAATATTAAAATATATGGAAAAGATAAATGTATTATGAGGGATAATAGATAAAGAAATTTAGATGATGATGTTATATGATTAAAGTGGTAAAGATTAGGGAAAAGGAATATACCTAGAAAAATGTATGGATGTACAGTTGCAAGAAAAAGTATGTGAACTCAAACCAGGTGTGTGTTTTTAAAGGGCAGGACAGCTGCCAGCAACACATCCAATATCATCACACTGATTGGAGTCAAGGTTGGCTGACTCCTGGCTCCAATTAGCTCTTGGAGAAGTCATTGGGCTAGGGGCTCACATACTTTTTCCTCCCTGCACTGTGAATGTTTACATGTTATGTTCAATTAAACCATGGCAACATCTAATGTTTGTGTAGTATTATGTTAAGCAGACTGTTTTTTTTTCTATTGTTGTGACTTAGATGACGTTCAGAGCACATTTTATGACCAATTCATGCAAAACTCCACGTAATCCCAAGCGAGAGGGAGGTTAGCAAGAAGGAGAGGGAAGGAGAAGGAAGGAAAAGAGGAGAGAGAGTAGGAGGGGAAGGAGAGAAGAGGAGAGAAGAGAAGGAAGGAAAGTAGTTCAGGAGGAGAAGGAGGGAGAGGGAAGAAATGGAAGGAGGGGCTGTAAGAAGGAAAGGGGATGAAAAAAAAGCAACTCTGAATTAAATAATGTAATAAGATAAATATAAGAAATATGTATAAAATATGTAATGAGTTATAAAAAAAATGAAAGGGGGAAAAAAAAGAAAAAAAAAGAGAAGGGCCCAGGTGCCTTTCTCCTTCACAGCCCTTTCTGTGGGTGGCAAAGTCAGAGCTACAAGCAGAGGGTGAGTTGAAGTCTCAGGCTGCCAACCTTTCATTGGCCTCTTCAGCTGAACTTAGAAGCGATCTGAATCTGCAGCAATGCCTGGAACTCCTCTGCCAGGAAAACCTCTCATGATTTTCTTATGCATTACAAACTGCTGTTGAAGGTATCAAGCCGGTCAGGATGCCAACTGTCCAGAAGGAGGGAAATGACACTACCAGCCCTCTCCTGAGCTTGGAAAAGAAATATGGGTATTTCTCGGGTTGTGACAGCAATTGGTGCCAAAATTTCCATTGCTATACAATGAAGTTATAAAAAGTGACATCAGGTGACCACATTGCTTGGTGAGGGCAATCCTGGCAGTTCCAGTTGCCATGGCTATTCCAGCACCCCATAGGTCATTAAGTGAGGACCTCATGTGATTTGGATGTGGGATGAGGTAGGAGTCCCAGACCAGCAGGTGAGAGCTACGGGCAAGTGGGTGGTCTCCATTCCTGCTCCTTTCTGGACCTGGGAGAGGAAGTGAGAGCCAACTATTAAAGCCCAGGACTCTAGATCAGCTTTCTTCAAACTAGCGCCCTCCAAATATTTTTCACAAGCTGCCTGGGAATATTCAAGGCTGGAATCTTAACTCCTCTGGAAATTGGCTCCTCAGAGGAATTCTGTCCGCTAGTGAGATTTAGGCCCTGCAAGAATGCAGATGGAAAATCAGTATCTGCTATCCAGATGTGTTTGGAAGCAATGTGGGGTGGGGGTGGGAATTCAACGTTTTGTCCCATATTTCATTCTTTTATTAATGGGATGGAGCTGACAATTGTTTAAAGCTGATGCAGCAGCTGGTAATCTTGTGAAGCTAAGTAGGATCAAGCTTCACTCTTCAAGCTTCCCTCAGTTGCAAAGTTAGTTTTGGGGAGTTATCCTGCACCCCCAAGACGGAGAACTGGCTGGAATAGTCTTCGCTGTAGGGAGGTGTGCTTTCTTGTTGCCTGATGGCACATTTGTGTTCCCCCCCCCACGGATGCTTTCCCTTGGTTTAGTTCTTTATTTTATTTTATTTATTTTTATTTTATTTATTTGTTTTGCCAAGCATATATAAGACAATAGATGTAAGTATATACAAGATTATGAATACATGAAATGGATACGAATAAATGGGGTCATTAGGACAGGAACGTTAGGCACGTTGGTGCGCTTATGCATGCCCCTTACAGACCTCTTAGGAATGGGGTGAGGCAGTAGTGGGTTCTAAAACCCTTTACTACCGGTTTACGTGTGCGCTTGCGCGCACGACGCTTCTGCGCATGCGCAGAAGTGTCCCAGGCAGGTGGGCGGAGCCTCCTGCTGCCGCCGCTACCGGCTCTAAAAACCGGGCCGAACTGGGAGCAACCCACCGCTGGGGTGAGGTCAACAGTAGACAGTCTAAGGTTAAAGTGGGGGTTTGGGGAAGAAACCACTGAGTCAGGTAATGCATTCCAGGCATTGACCACTCTGTTGCTGAAGTCGTATTTTGCAAATGAAGCTCCGGGCTCAGTTGCAGTGACGATGAGGACGTCCCTGTGAGACCCCAAAGGACAGACTAGGGCTAGATCGTCCAGGAGAAAAGTTATGGATGTGGTCGCTTAACAGTGGGAAACGGCACTTCATTAAAAAAAATCTTAAAAGCATCAGATAGGGACGGAATGAGCGTATTTTCAGTCTTATGTCACTAGATGGCGCTCTACCACCACACCAGGCAAACCTCCACTCTAATAGCGGCATTGGTGGTGGCGGAGATCCGACATCCAACGGGAGTGATAGAGTTAAAACCACCGAATATTGCTAGAAAGGATTTAGACGAGAAAAAAGGAAATGGGGAGAGGAACTTCCTCTTTCTGCTCACCCATAGGCGATGGGAGTCGTGGAGGGTGGTTGTCTGGCTTTTCGCCTGGTCCAAGCAGCAGCTGGAAGGTGAGTCGTGGTCAGGTCGGAAAAGAAGCCGGGAGCAAGTTAGGGCCGCCTGGTTTCCTCCGTTGTGTAAAAGCAGAGTAACAACTAGGCTTCGACATATTCCTTCTCACCCCGGACTTTATTCCACCTGTGCTGTAGTCCTTAAAACTGATGCCCACAATATTTTCCTGGTTGGAAGATTTAAAAAGTCTCCAAATTAAAATTAATTCCTTGGGTATTTTACGGACATGTTGTTTTCTTGGCAACATTATGGGACTGATCTGCCACTGGTCTCTTCTGGGATTTTACTTTCTTTTACTTCCATGAATAAAATAGGAATAGAAATATGAATAGAATAGACATAGAAATAGAGCTGGAAGGGACCTTGGAGGTCTTCTAGTCCAGCCTCCTGTTCAAGCAGGAGAACCTATACCATTTCAGACAAGTGATTGTCCAATCTCCTCTTAAAAACCTCCAGGGATGGAGCACCCATAACTTCTGAAGGCAAGCTTTTCCACTGGTTAATTGTCCTCACTGATTGGAAGTTTCTCTTTAATTCCAGGTTGCTTCTCTCTTTGATTAGTTTCCAACCATTATTTCTTGTCTTGCCCTCCAGTGCTTTGGAGAATAATTTGACCCCCTCTTCTTTGTGGCAGCCCCTCAAATACTGGAATACTGGTATCATATCACCCCTACTTCTTCTTTTCTTTAGACTAGCCAGACCCAAAACCTGCAGCTGTTCTTCATGTGGTTTAGTATCCAGGCCTTTGATCATCTTCTCTGAACTTTTTCCAAAGTCTCAACATCTTTTAAGTAGTATGGTGACCAAAATTGGTTGCAGTATTCCAGGTGTGGTCTTACTAGGTTTTGTAAAGCAGCACTAATACTTCATGTGATCTTGATTCTCTATGCCTCTGTTTATACAACCCAGGATTGTACTAGCTTTTTTTGCTGCTGCTGCACATTGCTAGCTCATATTCATTACAAAAACTAATTGTCCAATCTATCTATAGCACAATTTTATCTATCCCAAAATATTCCAATACAGTAGAAACTTTTCGTTATTGTGGTTACCATCAATTTTAAATGAATGTAAATGTATTTCAATTTGTAGTTAATATAATAAGATATAAGATGCTATGGTGGTATAAAAAATCTATCATAAATAATCTATAAATATAGTATGAAAAGTGCTAGTTACTTAATATAAATAAATATAAATAGTTAAATACTTAGATTAGCAAATTCTATCAGTAACGAACAATATTTGTCAGTCAATTCGCAATATCCTTTATCTAAACAATAATTACAATATATAATATCAATATTTCATTAATTAGAGAATTCTTTTCGTGAGTTGCTATCGACAGTTTTATAGTTTTTGAATATACTCAGCCAGTCGTTGCTTCTTTTTTTCTGCTCTGTAGTGCAGTTTTTCCTTCTCAGCAGAATAAGAGTCGTGTTGCTCTACTTCCTTCTTCTCTTGATGATTCTTTCAAAATAATGTCCGAGCCAGTGGATCCGCTACAGTCTTTGTGTTATTTTATCCAAGCGAAGACGAACAAAGTCACAAAAAGAAGACACAAGTATTTTGATCTTTTATATAAGATTAAGTCTTTTGCCATTTAATTCCAGCTTTCGTTTTCGGAGCTTTCAATCCTGTCGCCAAACTTTTTTTTGAGGTGGCGTAGTTGTTAAGAGTGCAGTACTGCAGGCTACTTCAGCTGACTGCTAGCTGCAGTTCGGTGGTTCAAATCTCACCAGGCTCAAGGTTGACTCAGCCTTCCATCCTTCCGAGGTGGGTAAAATGAGGACCCAGATCGTTGGGGGCAATATGCTGACTCTGTGAACCGCTTAGAGAGGGCTGTAAAAGCACTGTAAAGCGGTATATAAGTCTAAGTGCTATTGCTATTTTTGCCCAGTCACTCTCACCGTGACTCTTCAAAGTTTCGTGCCTTTTCGTCTCTGCTCCTCCCTCCTGGTCGCCGCTTCAATCAATTCTCGATCTTAAGTTAAGCTCCTTCAATCTAACCGTCAAACACAGCTGTTCTTCGGGTAACTATTCCCTTCTCCGATTTGGCTTAGTTCTCACTCTTCTCCTTCTTTCTGTGTGGCTGTCACTGCTATGGCCAGCCAAAATTGCCGGTTTTTTTCTCGTCACAGTTGAAGGGTTTTACCTTGTCCTTCGAGGTAATTGCGAGTTGCCTCTTGAACTCCGGATCTTCCCCTCTCCACCGGTCGGTCTCTCCGAGTCCGAACGTGCCATATCAGGCCCCCCGATGAGAAAATAAAAGCTTCAGGAACAGAGCCCTGTTCCCTCGCTTCCTTGCACAATGACGTCGCCACGGGAAGCCCCTGCTGGCTCATATTCAAATGACCACCCAATAGGACTCCAAGGTCCCTCTCACAGTTACTATTTTTGAGCCAGGTCTCGCCTAATCTGTACTTATACCTTTGATTTTTCCTGCCTAAATGTAAAGTTTTGCTTTTCTCCACATTAAAATTCATTTTGTTGGATAGGGCCCATTGTTCAAGTTTATCAAGTTCTTTTTGGATCCCGAATTTGTCTTCTGTGGTTTTGTCTATTCCTGTCAGTTTAGTATCATCTGCAAAATTAATGAGTTCCCCTTCTATTCCCTCATCTAAGTCATTTATAAAGATACTGAGAAGTAATGGGCCTGAGCCTTGTGGTACCCCACTGCTTACTCCCCTCCATGTGGGTGTGGTACCATTAAGGACTACTTGTTGAGTACAGTTTGTCAGCCAGCTACAAATTCATCTGGTGGTGATGTTGTCCATTCCACATTTTTCTAGCTTACCAAGAAGTAGGTTTTGGTCTACTTTGTGAAATGCCTTACTGAAATCTAAGTATACAATGTCCACAGCATTTTGCTGATCTACTAATTTAGTGACTTTATCAAAGAATGAAATAAAATTGGTTTGGCATGATTTGTTTTTAACGAACCCGTGCTGGTTACTAGTTGTAACTTTATTTACTTCCAGTTGTTCGCAGATCTGTTTTTTGATTATCTTTTCTGGGATCTTCCCAGGTATTGATGTTAGACTGATTGGTCTGTAGTTTCCTTTGTCTGTTTTCCCCCCCTTTCTTGAAGATGGGAACCACATGTTCAGCTAACAAGCACAATTTTTTCCTATTGGACCCCATTAGTGTATTAGCCATGTTCATCTGTGGTTAACCAAGCAATTTATAAAAATAGCTATTGGGAATGATAGAAATTTTGTTTTATTCTATAGAAATGGCACCAGAGGATTATTATATAGCTATACAGATTGGTAGCAGACAATCCTTTGTGAGGTTCAGTTGTATAGGAAGTCCTCGCTTACCATTTGTTCCCTGAGCCTTCAAAATTACTATGGCACTGTAAAAGCAGATACACACCTGGTCCACAGATTCGTGGCCATCGTGGAAACCGCCTATCTCCCTCGCCCTTCACGTAACACTTCATTCCTTGTTATTGACATGTTGTTTTCCTGGCAAGCAAGGAGTTTCATGAGCAAAACGGATGCTTTCAATGTTGCATAGTATTTGGGCACCATTTCGTCTGTTAATGTCCCCAGATTTCTAAAACTGGATCAAAAAATATGAGTGAATGCATTTCTGGGGCATTTTGCACACTGAAGTACACATAATTGTTTACATGAACAAATTCTTAGTTGTGTATTTCTGTGTGAATAGGCATGCATATATGTGTGATTTGCTATCATTCTTTTTACAAGGTTTTCAAACATTTCTTTGAAAAGGGTATTACCGTATTTTTCGCACTATAAGACACAACACCCCCCCCCAAACATTGGTGAAAATGTCTGTGCGTCTTATAGAGCGAATATTGCAACCGGGGGGAGGGGGGTTGGTGCTGTCACTGCTGCCGCCACCCGCCACCACCGGGGAACGCTGGAGCATTCGCTGCTGAGCAGCTGATCGGCAGTTGGATCGGCTTCCCGGAATACCACCGATCAGCTGTTTTAGGCGGCGGGGTTTGCTGCTGATCGCTGCTGATTGCCGCAGCCGTTTGCCGCCGACAGGCGGTGGTGGCAAACGGAGGCATTGTCGGTAGGCATCGGTAGGCGGTGATAGGCAGCGGCGGTGATCCCCGCTGCCTAGAACAGCTAATCGGCAGTATTCCAGGAGGCCAATCCAGTGGTGGGTTGCTACCGCTTCGCCCTGGATTGGGAGAACCGGTGGCAGCGGCGGGAGGTTCCGCCTACCCGCCTGGACGTCTCTGCGCATGCGCAGAAGCGCTGCGTGCGTGTGCTCCCAATAGCAAACCGGTAGCGAAGGTAATTGAAACCCACTACTGGGCCAATCCAACCACCAATCAGCTGCTTGGCAGCGAAGGCTCCAGCGTTCCTCGGCAGCAGCAGCAGCTTAGCTCAGTTGACCGGTGGTGGGCGCAACGTAGCAGAGCCCTGACAAGCCATGTGCTGGGGCTGCGATAATGTGCTGAGGCTGTTTGCTGTTTCCTGCAAGGACACTAGCCAGATGAATATCGTATGGATGCTGGGAGGCAGAGGCAGATTTTTTTTTCTTGTTTTCCTCCTCTAAAGCTAATGTGCATCTTATGGTCCGGTGCATCTTATAGTGCGAAAAATATGGTCGTTTTGTTTACCAAATCTATGCAGCTTCTTTTTGAGCTCCCTTTTTCTTGGTCCTGCTATGTATGTGTCTCACTCACTTTGACTTAATGAAATGTCTGTGCTAAGCAAAATACAGAAACACATGGCATTTAGCAGACTTAAAATCAGCCCTGGCCAGCAGGTGTGAAGCTAGTTCCTTTGGAGCCTCTGGCCTGCTGGTGCTTCCATGTCTTTGGGAGCCAAAGGAAACCAGTCATAAAATTTTGGGATGTAGAGATGTTTTGAGGGTGATTGAGAGCCAACAACTAAAGCGCAGGACACTATAGATCAGCTTTTTACAAACTACCGCCCTCCAAATGTTTTTGGGAAGCTGTCTGGGAATATTCAATGCTGGAATCTTATCTCCTCTGGAAATTGGAAAGGCTGCTCACAGGAATTCTTCCCTCTAGTGAGATTTAGGCCCTGCAAAAATGCAGATGGAAAAATAATATCTCCTATGTACCGTGTTTCCCGGAAAATAAGACCAGATCTTTATTAATTTTTGCTACAAAAGACGCATTAGGGCTTATTTTTTTCACACAAACAGCTGCGTAGCGCGTCCAGCTGAATGGTGCTGCCACCACGAGGTGAGGCAGGGGGTTGGCACACTGCAACTCCCACACGCTCACTGCCTCCTGTGTGAAAAAGAAAGACAAAGCGATTGGAGTGTGGGAAAAGATCCATCCAGGAAAAAGAAAACGGAAAGGCAGAAAGAGCCCAAGTAAGAAACCACACCCTTCTGCTTGCCGGATCGCTTCACTCTTCCGGAGAGAAGCCAAAGTTTTGATTCCGTTTCTGGGGTGGAGCACAAAGCAGGGCATGCAGGCAGGCTGCCCTGTAGAGCACTGACCTGTCTTGCTCAGCCTTCCCTGCCAGGAAGGTGACCACTGGCTTCCTCCGGGCCCTTTCCATCCTTCCTGCAGCCGCAGCCCCCCTCGGGCCCCGCAAGGCCACTCATCTCCACACGGGCCATGTCCGGATACTGTTGGTGTGGTGGGACTTGCAGAGCCCTGATGCTGGCAGTGTCGGCCGGAGCAGCCCCTTCTCCGTCTCCGTCGGAGGCCACATCATCCTCCAGCTCCACCGGAAATGTGGGACGAGCAGTATAGGAGGACATTGGACGGTGGGAGCAAAGCACGCAGGGGCTGCGGTGCGACATCACCCCATGCTTTACCTAATCCGTTCATTCGCAGCCCTGCAGCAATTGTCTGCCCTGAGTGGATTCAGCACACCCTCCTGAAAATGTCTGCAGAAAAATCAATCCCCCCTTGTCGAGTTGGTTTCTTGCCTCTTTCCCGCTGCAGGAGTAAAGCAAATAAGCATATCCCGGTCACTTCCATGGCAACCAGCTGTGAAAGGGGAGCGGCGGCAGGAGGTGCCCGGTTGGCTGCCGTGTGAGACGGGGAAGGAGCTGCTCCGGCGGCCGCCGCCACCAGCATCAGGGTTCTGCAGGCCCTGACGCCCCAACAGTATCCTTGGCCACCCATCTGGATGGGGCCCGCATGGAGATGGGTGGCCTTGCGGGGCCCAAGGGGGGATGTGGCTGCAGGAAGGATGAAAAGGGCCCTACGGGAGGCAGCGGTTTCCTTCCTGGCAGGAAAGGCTGTGGAAGGCCAGCTGGCGCTCTGCAGGGCAGGCTGCCTGTGTGTCCTGCTCTGCACTCCACCCCAGGAGAAGAACAAGTAGTATTAGTAACCAGGTTTTTGATCTGTAAATTAAAATCATTTAATTAAGACCACACAGTCGCCACTTTCTGCGCTGGCCATGCCCATTCCCACCCCCACCTTCCGGGCTGAAAATCTTAACTCTGGCTTATTTTGGGGGTAGGGCTTATATTATGAGCCTCAGTGGTGCAGTGGTTAGAGTGCAGTACTGCAGGCTACTTCTGCTGACTGCTGGCTGCCTGCATTTGGGCAGTTCAAATCTCACCAGGCTCAAGATTGACTCAGCCTTCCATCTTTCCGAGGTGGGTAAAATGAGGAGCCAGATTGTTGGGGGGCAATATGCTGACTCTGTAAATCACATAGAAAAGGCTGTAAAGCACTGTGAAGCGGTATATAAGCCTAAGCACTATTGCTATTGCTATTAGACGCAAACTATACCAGGGCTTATTTTCTGGTTGGGCTTCGTTTTCGGGGAAACACGATAGATGTGTTCGAAAGTGATGTGGGTGGGCACTTCAAGGTTTTGTTTTGTATTTCATTCCAGGTAATCCTCAATTTATGATCATAATCGAGGCCAAAATTTCTCTTGGTAAGTGAAACATATATTGAGTTTGCCCCATTTTACGATCTTTCCTGTCGTACTTGTTAAACAAATCACAGCAGTAGTTAAATCAATAAAACTGTCGAAGTGAATTTGGATTCCCCATTGACTTTGCTAGTCAGAAAGTCGCGAAAAGGGGTCACGTTACCCCAGGGCACTGGGGTATAATATAACTATGAGTCATAAATATGAGTCAATTGCCAAGCGACTGTATTTTTATCACATGACCACAGGGATGCTGCAACACTCGTAGGTGTGAAAAAAACTGGTTACAAGTTACTTTTTCAGTGCTGTTATAACTTCAAACAGTCACTAAAAGAACTGTTGTAATTGGAGGACTACCTGTACAGGTAGTCCCCTGGTTACGAGCGTTCCCTTAGTGAACATTGAAAGTTATGCAATAAGGACCCCTAGCGTTTACGAATAAGTCCCGAAAATATGAATCTTGCAGTTTTTTGCCCTTACAAACAACCACAGAGGCTCAGTTCTCCACAGGCCTCGCCCTGCACCTTACAGGCAGAAATGGAGCTTCTGAGGGGGGGGGATCCAATGCTCCATTCAGTCCTCCGAAGGCCGTTCCCTGCACGTTGCAGGCCGAATTGGAGCTCCTGAGGGGCGGATACTCCAGAAAGTGTAAAAACTCTTCTCCTTCCTCAGCAGATGAGAGACAAGGGAGAGAATAACAAGAACAAAGTTTTGAGCTGGAAAAAAAGAGCATGTAGAACTGAAGCAAACATTACTTAAGAAGTCAAGGAGGATAATATTGGAATAAAGAAAAAGTGGAAATAACTGGAAGTCAGTGTGAAGGAAAAGGTTTCTTCGACAGCCAAATGGTGAGACACAATCTGGTGAGAGACAAGAGGACTCGCAGTGGGGAGAAACTCTTTGAATGTCCGGATTATTGGAAAAGTTTCACTTGAAATTCTGACCTGGTGATCCACAAAATGACTCACACGGGAGAGAAACCATATGAGTGTCCGGAGTGTGAGAAAAGTTTCAGTTTCAATTCCAAACTGGTGATTCACCACAGGACTCACACGGGAGAGAAACCATATGAGTGTTTGGATTGTGGGAAAAGTTTCAGTCAGAATTCCAACCTGATGAAACACCACAAAACTCACACGGGAGAGAAACCATATGAGTGTCCAGATTGTGGGAAAAGTTTCCAGGATAATTACAACCTGGTGAAACATCAGAGGACTCACACAGGCGAAAAACCATATGAATGTCCAGATTGTGGGAAAAGTTTCCAGCAGAATTCCCACCTGGTGGATCATCAGAGAACTCACACGGGAGAGAAACCATATAAGTGTTTGAATTGTGGGAAAAGTTTCAGTCAGAATTCCAACCTGGCGAAACATCAGAGGACTCATACAGGAGAAAAACCGTATGAATGTCCAGATTGTGGGAAAAGTTTCCAGCAGAATTACAACCTGGTGGATCATCAGAGGAGTCACACAGGAGAGAAACCATACAAGTGTCATGATTGTGAGAAAAGTTTCAGTCTGAATTCCAACCTGGTGAGACATCGGAGGACTCACACAGTAGAAAAACCATATGAGTGTTTGGATTGTGGGAAAAGTTTCAGTAGGAATTCCTGCCTGATGAAACATCAGAGGATTCACACAGGCGAGAAACCATATAAGTGTCCAGATTGTAGGAAAAGTTTCAGTCATAATTCCCATCTGGTGAGACATCAGAGGACTCACACAGGAGAAAAACCATATGAGTGTCTTGAATGTGGGAAAAGTTTCAGTCGGAATTCCAGTTTGGTGATACACTACAGGACTCACACAGGAGAGAAACCCTATGAATGTCCGGATTGTGGGAAAGATTTCAATTTTAAGTCTAGCCTTATAAATCATGTAAGGTTACACATAGGGGAGTAACCATTCAACTACCCAGATTGTAGACCACCGATCCTCAAACTACAGGCCGCAGGCCGAATACGGCCTGCCAATGCAAAGAATCCGGCCCGTGGAGTGGTGGGATTCAGCCCCACCCCTCGTCCCACCCCTTGCTGTCGGCCTTATCTTCCAGCGAGCATCCACTCCAGCTGCACTTCTGGTTAGTTATTTCACCGGTTGAGCTGCACTTCTGATTACACCGCTGCCGAAGGGTGCGGGAGAGGGCCAGGTGACTGAGGGGTGATGACACCGGTGCAGCCACGTGATCCAGGGCCGGAGGGTGAGTAGGGGAGGGGCTGCTCCTGGCTTGAAAAGCAGCTCTGCTGCCAGCTTGTAAAGTAGCGCTTTAAAAGTGGGTGGGTGGGGGACATGTCTCCATGTCTCCTAGCTTTTTCAAAATCAGCTGAAGTTGGCTAACACTAATTCAAATGCAACCACAGTATAATGCCTGAAGGAGAATTCACCCACTGCTTTGATTCTTGCCATATATAAAGTACATCCACCAAATTGGTTGCTGAACAATTTTGGTAGCTTTCATGTGTATGGATACACATGCACAAGTGTGGCAAAAAGCAAATCAGTTTGAATTCTCCTTCAGGCTTAAAAAACCTTTAGCCCTGTGTGTGTGTGTATACACACATGCACAAGTGTGGCAAAAAGCAAATCAGTTTGAATTCTCCCTCAGGCTTAAAAGACCTTTAGCCCTGTAATCCCAAATAATTCAAAAAAGTAGTCCGGTCTCCTATCCCTTCCCTGGCCGCCTCCCCTGCTGGCAGGCACTCACAGATCCTCCTGCTGCTGCTGCTGCTTGCAAAGAGCCCCGAAGCCTTTGGCTGGAACCAAAGGGGAAGGAACCACGTGGGCCCATAGAGAGGAGAAGGGAGGGGAGGGGCGTTCACTGACAGCTTCTCTCAGCCTGTCATTATTTCTGTGCTATAGTGATCCCTATTTTTTGTATTTATTGGTATCTTACTAATAGCAATTTTTAATCCCTAGGAAACATGTCAAAGAAAAGAAAAAATTGACTCTGAGTGCAGGATCTTCAAAGAACATGGTTTTTTCCCCCACTACAAATAAAGATATGTGCAGTGTTCATAGAAATTTGTTCATGTTTTTCCTCAAACTATAGTCCGGCCCCCAACAGTCTGAGGGACCGTTATCCCTCCTTAATTCACCATTGGAGGCTGGGGGGGGGGCGGGTGTTGTGTTGATTCTCGCCTTCTTCCGCCTGCTTCCAGTGTCTCTCAATGCCCATCTTGGGGGGGGGGGGGTTTACTTGCAGTCTTAATTGGCGCAATGCTCAGTCTGGTTTGTTGTGTAGTCATCTGAAACATGATCAGGAGTTATTTTGAAGGAAATCCTGTTTGTTTTATTCTTTTTTAATGGCCTATTTTAAGGAGCCTGAAGCTGCTGTTGTAATGAAGTTAGGCAATTGGCAAGAAGGTTTGCACTCTTTTTCCCTTTGGGGGGAGGGGTCTTAAGTAAATAGATTCCTTGGGTTGAGCAAGTACAGCAAGGACAAAGGCAAAATGGACTGCTAAATTGGCCATGCCCACTCAGTCACATGACCACCTAGCCAGGCCCACCCAGCCGGTCCAGGCCCCCAACAGTCTGAGGGACCATGAATCGGCCCCCTGTTCAAAAAGTTTGAGGACCCCTCTTGTAGACAAACATTGTTTTGCACAAAATTCCTCCCTGATCACACACAAGAAAGTGCACTTGAGGCAAAACTTGATGTGTGTAGAGGAATCTTGAACTTTGTTTCTTGTCTCGTTTGAAAGCCAGCTGAGCAATTTACCATTTAATTTCTTGCATGATTCCTGAAACAGGTCTTAGGATAGAACATGAGGGGTGGGATGGGGTAGGGTAAGGTGATCTTTATTAGGTATGTTTGCCACCTTGAGTTTTTTCTCCATATAATACACAGGGATATAAATATGTATGTATGCAGTAACAGAAGATTCTTTTAAGTGAAACATGTCTTAGTATCAAACATGAAGAATAGAAATAGAAACAGAAACAAATAGAATAGACTAGAATGAATAGAATAGAATAGAATAGAATAGAATAGAATAGAATAGAATAGAATAATAGAATAACAACAGAACAGAACAGAACAAAACAGAATGATCTTTATTAGTTATATTTGCCACCTTGAGTCATTTCTACATATAATAAAGGGGGATATAAATATGTATGTATGTATCTATTTTTATTCAGTAACAAAATGTATCTGGCAACCCAACTCATATGACTCCATATGGTTTACAGCAATAAAACCTTATTACAGAAACCAATAAACCTCGTATGTAGCAGGTGGCAAAATGCAAAGCCTCTGCATTTAAAATGTACTTGCCCAGCAAATACAGAGAACGTCTAGTAATGTTGATGGCATTTTGATGATCTGGGAATCCCGAAAAGTTGATTCTTGCTTTTGTTCAATTTTGAACTTAACCAGGCCTCCTGGCTTTACTAATTATGTTCATGTCAGGTGCCATTCTTGCTCAAAACTGGTTATCTTTCTCTGTGCAAGGAGTCACATTGGAGAAGTTAACCGCAGGATTAGCGGCATATAAATTTAATAAATATAAACAAAAACCTGGTTCCAAATCAAGTTTCTTGTGTGGAGGCAACTCTTCTTATCCCAGGACTTAGGGGACAGCTAGATCTTCCTTATTTTACAGATGACCAGGAGGATCAATGCTTGTCAAACCTCATGAGGAAGAGTGTTTCATAGGTTAGGGTTTGCATCGAAAAAGTCACACTTCCTAGCTCCTATCAGATGGCAATATTTAACGCAAGTGTCTAGCTACGGTTCCACCCTATCTGACCCGGTAGAACAGATAGATCCAAAAAAATAAAAATAAAGGTGGAGCAATAATGACAGCTGTCTTGGTGATCTAGTATTGCTGGCTAACTTTGCTGACAGCCTGGAATTCAATCCTGAGTGCGCTCGAGGTTGAGTCAGCCTTCCATCCTTCTGAGGTTAGTAAAATGAGGACCCAGATTGATGGGAACAATAGGCTTACACTGTAAACCGAGAGTGGTATAAAGCACTGTGGGGTGGTATATAATTCTAAGTGCTATTGCTATAATAAAGAAATAACTTAAAAGGTGATGACGAGCATGTTGAATTGCACCTTAAAGAAACGAATCCAGTGCAGCTCCACTACAAAGATGTTATACGGGTAATCTAGAGATACCTATTACTCTGTGCGGTGCTGCATTCTGGACCAGTTGAAGTTTCTGGATGGTCCAGGGTAGTAATCCAAACAGGAAGTGACCAAGGCAAGAGTGACCCACTGTGCAAGGAATCCCTGGTCCAGGAAAGGGCATAATTGGTGCACCAGATGAATCTGCTAAGCCCCTCCCCTGGTCAAGATCTCAAGCAGGAGTCGTGAGTCCAGGAGGACCCCCAGGTTGTGCACCAGCTCAGTCCCCAAAGGTGATCACATGACCCCAGGATACTGCAACTGTCACAAATATAAGTCGATTGCCACGTTTCTGAATTTTGATCATGTGACAATGGGGACGCTGCAATGGTTGTGAGAAGAATGGTCATAAGTCAGTTTTTTCAATACTGTTGTAACTTCACATGGTTAGGGTTAAAATCAAATGTTATAAGTGGCTCCTCAGAGGAATTCTGCCCTCTAGTGAGATTTAGGCCCTGCAAGAATGCAGATGGAAAAATAATGACTCCTATCCAGATGTGTTTGGAAGCAATATGGGGTGAGGGATTCAACGTTTCCCCCCACATTTCATTCATTAATGGGATGAAATTGGCAATCGTTTAAAGCCGATGCAGCAGCTGGTAATCTTGTGAAAGTAAGTAGGATCAAGAGTCACTCTTCAAGCTTCCCTCAGTTGCAAAGTTAGATTTGGGGAGTTATCAGTGGTGGGATTCAGCCAGTTTGCACCTATTCGGGAGAACCGGTTGTTGGAAGAAATCTTATTTTGTTTTTTTTCCACTTTACAGGGCTAATCCTGTAAGGAAGGCAGGAAGGAAACATTCTGGTCTTGTTTCTAGCCTAATCTTTATTGCCCTGCTTACAGAAACTGCCTCTCTGGTTAACCCTTATTACATTGTAACAGCTAAGGCGAAGCGCCCATCGATGTGAGTGATATTGAGGTGGCCACACCCACAAGGTCACATGACCACCGAGTCACATCTACCCAGCTGGTCATTAGGGCAGAGAACTGGTTGTTAAATAATTTGAATCCCACCACTGGGAGTTAGCCTGCACCCGCAAGGCTGGAATAGTCTCCATGGATCCCCAAGGGAGGTGCACTTTCTTGTTGCCTGATGGCACATTGTGTTCCCTCCACGAATGCTTTCCCTTGGTTTAGTTCTTGCAAAAGAAACTCCGGTCTCAGTTGCAGTGACATTGAGGGCGTCCCTGTGACACCCCAAAGGACAGACTTGGGCTAGATTGTCCTGGAGAAAAGTTATGGATTTGATGATCAGTGGTGGGTTGCTCCCAGTTCGGCCCGGTTCTGTGAACAGGTAGCAGCGGCATTTAGAACCCACTACTGGATTTGATGTCTAAGAGTGGAAAATGGCACTTCATTAGAAAAATCTTTAATGCATCAGATAGGGACGGAATGAGCGTATTTTCAGTCTTATGTCACTAGATGGCGCTCTACCACCACACCAGGTCTGGAAAACCGCCAATCTCATAGCAGCATTGGTGGTGGCTGAGATCCGACATCCATCGGGAGTGATGGAATTAAAACAAGCGAGTATTGCTAGAAAGCATGTCGAGTAGAGGATACGAGCAGAGGATGGAGGCAGCAGTCGTGCTCTTCCCAGGGTCGAAGCAGCAGCTGGAAGGTGAGTTGAGGGCAGGTCGGAGAAGAAACCAGGATGCAAGTTGGTCTCTTTGGCTTCCTCCGCAGTGTAAAAGCAGAGAAGGAACTAGGCTGCTACATATTTCTTCCCACTCCAGATTTTATTCCACCATTGCTGTAGGCTTTAAAACTGATGCCCGCAATTTTCTGCTGCTGCAAGATTTAAAAAGGCTCCTTCAAATTAAGATTGATTCCTTGGGATTTTATGGAGATGGTATTCTCTTGGCAACAATATGAATATGGGTCTGATATGAATGAATGAATGAATGAATGAATGAATGAATGAATGAATGAATGAATGAACTGGAAGGGACCTTGGATGTCTTCTAGTCCAGCCCCCTTTTCAAGTAGGAGATCCTATACCATTTCAGACAAGTGACTGTCCAGTCTCTTCTTAAAAACCACCATTGATGAAGCACCCACAACTTCTGAAGGCAAGCTGTTCCATTGGTTAATTGTCCTCACAGTAAGGAAGTTTCTACGTAATTCCAGATTGCTTCTCTCCTTGATCAGTTTCCAACCATTGTTTCTTGTCCGGCCCTCCAGTGCTTTGGAGAATAATTTGACCCCCTCTTCTTTGTGGCAGCCCCTCAAGAACTGGAATACTGCTATCATGTCCCCCCAGTCCATTTTTTTCTCTAGACTAGCCAAACCCACTGGTCTCTTCTGGGATTTTACTTTCTTTTACTTCCATGTTTAGCTAACAAACCTGGTATTTCCTATTGGAGCCTCATCAATGTATTAACCAGGTTTAACTGCTTAAGCCAGCATTTAAAAAAAAAGCTGTTGAGGACCTTTTGTGAGGTTCAGTTGTGTAGGGAGTCCTCGCTTACCATTTCTTCCCTGAGCCTTCAAAGTTCCTACGGCACTGTGAAAGCAGACATACACCTGGTCCACAGATTTGTGGCCATGGTGGCACTTCTTCAGTGACGGCACTTCAGCCCTTCCTGTGGTTCTGAAGGTCCAGGAAAAAGAGTGGCACCAATTTGGGTGCTGCCACAGGTGCACCTTTATGATCCCGTTTGTGACCTTCCCAGCTAGCTTCTGACCAGGGGATGCCGGCAAGAAGTCGCCAGTCAGTCACATGATTAGGTTAACAACTTTAGAGGAGGAGATATAGGTTGGCACTGTCATGTGACATGATTAATGAATGGGCTACTTAGTGACACAGATGCCAGTCCCAATTGCGGTCAGTTAGTGAGGACTACTTGAATGGGTATGTCACCAGAGGGGTTTTGGGCAGTATTTTCTGCCCTTATTGTGAGGTGAAGACTTCCATGGGCAAAACTGATGCTTCAAATCTTGCAGAGGTTTTAGGCATCATTTCATCAGTTAAAGCCTCCACATCTCTAAAATTACCTCTGAAGGTTTGACTGTAACCATTTTGGGACATTTTTCAGACTAAAATATAAGTGGATTTTCTCTATATATACGTTTGTAGGTGTGTATATTTGTATTTGTATTTGTGTATATATCTGAATATAATCTTATCCCCCAAATTTCCAGATATATAGTGGATATAGAATGTCTACACACCCCTTGTAAAATGCCAGGTTTTCGGGATGTAACAAAATCAGACCTCAGAATTTTTTCCACCTTTCAAATAACTTATAAGATGTACAATTCAATTGAAACACAAACTGAAATCTTTTAGAGGGAAGAAATGACAATAGAAACTTATAACAACATGGTTTCATAATGATGCACACTCTTAAACTAATACTTTCTTGAAGCACGTTTTGGTTTTCTCACAGCATGCAGGCTTTTGGGGGAAGAGCCTATCAGCATGGCACATCCAGCCTTGGGAATCTTTGCCCACTCTTCCTTGCAAAATGCTCCCAAATTTTTCAGGTTGTGAGGATCACCCCACATGTCCGGGCTCTAGTCAGACCATTCCAAAACTTTGGTTATCTTCTGGTTAGGCCATTGTTTTATTGACTTGGAAGTATGTTCTAGGTCAGGGGTGTCATACTCCCGGCCCATGGGCTGGATGCGTCACGTACAGGCCACGCCCACTCCCAGTTTAGCAAAAGGGGGAAAAGTTGCGATACTTCACGTAACAACGTTTGACACCCCTGTTCTAGCTTATTGAAAGGTGCAATTATTCTTCATCTTCAGGATTCTCGCAGATACTTGAAGGTTTTCTCCCAAAATTGACTGATATTTAGAACTGTTCATAATTTCCTCCACCTTGACTGAAGCTCCAGTTCCAGGTGAAGAAAAGCAGCCTCAAAGCATAAGACTCCCACCGCCATCCTTCACTAGCGCCACAAGAATTCATTCATCAAATTGTAGGATTTAAGGAAGTTTGGACCTCCTCTAAAAGCACTCCCCCAAAAAAGGGCAGGAATCCTTAGACCAGCTTTCTGCAAATTGGTTTCCTCTAATTTGCTCAAGCTGTTTGGGAATAAATGAGGCTGAAAGGTAATAAGGCTGGGAATTGGGGAGCTGCTCTGAGCAATTCTACCGCCTAGGAAGATTTAGACTCCCCAATGAAACAGACAGGAAGATCATATCTACCTCCTATCTAGATGTGGCTCAGAGGCAATGCCAGTGGACGCTTCAGGGTTGCTCCAGTGTTTCATTATTCTATTAATAGCATGAAGCTGGCAACCATTTAGGGCCCCCACAGAAACAAAAACTTCATGAACCTTTAGGGCGCAGCACTTGGGTAAACCTGTGGTCTTAAGTAGGGTCAAGTTTCATTCTTAGAGCTTTGATCTTTTGCCAGAGCAGGTTTCAAGGAGTTATCTTGCACCCCACCAGACGAAAAACTGGCTGGAACAATCTTCACCCGCCCATAAGGGAGGTTCACTTTCTGGTTGGCTATTATATGTCATTCACCCTTGGATGCTTTCCTTTGGTTTAGGTTGAGCAAGTGGGACAGTGGGTGCCCTCTTGGGAGACCTGAAAGAAACGGTTTAGGATAGATTGTTCTGGACAAAAACTTCATGTGCTGGATACGAGTCGGATGCGACTTGATGGCACGGCAGAGAAGGAAGCACGGAATCAATGAAAACATTTTGCTTTAGAGTAGAAATAGAACGAGCGTGATTTTCAGCCTTATGTCGCTAGATGGCGCCCTTCAAAGAAGCAACACACGCGCCTAGAAAGCAGTGAATACAGTACCGTAGTGGCATTGCTAGTCTACGGGGGGGGGGGGGGGGGGGGGGGGGGGGGGGGGGGGTGGGGGATGTGGGGGCTGGGACGAATGGAAACGATAGAGTATTGGGTTGCTAGAGCGGATTTTGGAGAAGTGTACAGGAACCTCCTTCCGGCTCACCCACGGGAGGATGATGGTGTCGGCGGAGCCTCTTGTGCTGTTTGGAGGGTCGAAGCGGCTCCTGGGAGGTGAGTGGAGGGCAGGTCGGAGGAGAAGGCGGCAACAAATCGGGGCCTTTGGGTTCCTCCACGTTGCATGAAGCAGAGGAAGCAACGAGGCTGAAACGTGGTTTGCTGCTGCTGCATATTCTTTCTGTCCCCAAATGTTGTTATCCTTATGCTCCGTGATTTGAAACAGCTGCCTGGGATTTTCTGCTGGGAGTTTGGGGAGGTTTAAAAAATTTAATTTTTTAACCGCCCATCTCCCTCGCCTTTCACGTAACACTTCATTCCTTGTTATTGACATGTTGTTTTCCTGGCAAGCAAGGAGGTTTCATGAGCGGATGCTTTCAATGCTGCATAGGATTTGGGCACCATTTCGTCTGTTAATGTCCCCAGATTTCTAAAACCGGATCAAAAAATTTGAGTGAATACACTTCTGGGGCATTTTGCACACTGAAGTACACATAATTGTTTACATGAACAAATTCTTAGTTGTGTATTTCTGTGTGAATAGACATGCATATATGTGTGATTTACTACGATTCTTTTTACAAGGCTTTCAAACATTTCTTTGAAAAGTGTCTTAGTTTAGTTTATCAAATGCAGGCAGCTTCTTTTCGAGCTCCCTTTTTCTAGACCTTGCTATGTACGTGTCTCATTCACTTTGACTTAATGGAGATTTCTGTGCTAAGCAAAATACAGAAACATGGCGTTTAACAGACTTTAAATCTTAGACATGTCTCTGGCCAGCAGGAGTGAGGCTAGATCCCATGGAGCCACTGGCCTGCTGGTGCTTCCGTGTCCTAAATCCTTTGGAGCCAAAGGAAATCAGTCATAAAATTTTAGGATGTAGAGAGGTTTTGAGGGTGATTGAGAGTCAAATACTAAAGCATAGGACACTTTAAATCAGTTTTCTACAAAGTAGCGCCCTCCAAATGTTTTTTGGATGCTGCCTGGGAATATTCAATGCTGGAATCTTAACTCCTCTGGAAATTGGGAAGGCTGCTCAGAGGAATTCCGCCCTCTAGTGAGATTTAGGCCCTGCAAAAATGCAGATGGAAAAATAATATCTCCTATCTACTGTGTTTCCTGGAAAATAAGACCGGGTCTTTATTAATTTTTGCTACAAAAGACCCATTAGGGCTTATTTTTTTCACACAAGCAGCTGCGTAGTGCATCCGGGGGACTGGTGCCATCACCACGATGTGAAGCAGGGGGTGGGGCAAGGTTGGCACCACACTGCGACTCCCGCATGCTCACCGCCTCCTGTGTGAAAAAGAATGACAAAATGGGTGGAGTGTGGGAAAAGGTCCATCCAGGAAAAAGAAAAAGGAAAGGCAGAAAGAGCCAAGCGAAGTCGGGTTGCTTCACCCTTCCGGAGGGAAGCCAAAGTTTTGATTCCGTTTCAGGGGTGGAGCACAAAGCAGGGCACACAGGCAGGCTGCCCTGCAGAGTGCCGGCCTGTCTTGCTGGGCGTTCCCTGCCAGGAAGGTGAGCACTGGCTCCCGCTGGGCCCTTTCCATCCTTCCTGCAGCCGCAGCACCCCTCGGGCCCTGCAAGGCCACTCATCTCGGCACAGGCCCTGCCTGGATATTGTTGATGCAGTGGGACTTTCAGAGCCCTGATGCTGACAGTGGGAGCGGCCGGAGCAGCCCCTTCCCCGTCTCAGTCAGCGGCCAACATTGTCCTCCAGCTCTGCCACAAATGCAGGATGAGCAGCATTAGAGGAAGACATTGGATGGCAGGAGCGGAGCACACAGCTGTGCTGCAGCACCGCACCGCCCTATGCCTCACCTGATCTGTTCAGTTGTAACCCTGCAGCAATTTGTTGCCCTGAGTAGATTCAGCTCTCCCTCCTGAAACTGTCTGCAGAAAAATCAATGCCCTCTTGTCGAGTTGATGTTTTTTCGCAGCAACGGATGGAGCCTTGGAGCCTCGAGTCAGTTTCTTGCCTCTTTCCCACTGTAGGAGTAAAGCAAACAAGCGTGTCCCGGCCACTTCCATGGCAACTGGTGGTGGACCGGGAGCGGTGGCAGGAGGCACCTGGTTGGCTGCCGCGTGAGACCAGGAAGGGTCTGCTTCAGCTTCCGCCGCCACCAGCATCAGGGCTTGGTAGGCCCCACTGCCCCAACAGTATCCTTGGCCACCCATCCGGATGGGGCCCGTAGGGAGATGGGTGGCCTTGTGGGGGCCAAAGGGGCTGAGACTGCAGTTAGGATGGATAGGGCCCCCTCGGGAGTCAGCCATCTCCTTCCTGGTGGGGAAGACTGGGCAAGGCCAGCCAGGGTATGCAGGACAGGCTGCCTCTGTGTCCCGCTCTGTGCTCCACCCCAGGAGAAAAAGAAGTAACAAAGTTTCCTATTTGTAAATTAAAAGAATTAAATTAAGCCCACACACTAGCCGCTTCCTGTGTTGGCCATGCCCACGCCCACCTTCAGGGCTGAAGATCTTACCTGTGGCTTATTTTTGGGATAGGACTTATATTAGGCACAAACTATGCTAGGGCTTATTTTCTGGTTGGGTCTCGTTTTCAGGGAAACACGGTAGATGTCCTGCACGTAACATTCATCCTGCACGTATCCAGCCAAAATGGAGGTTCGGAGGGGGGGGGATCCAATGCTCCGGTCCTCCGCAGGTCTCGCCCTGCATGTTGCAGGCCGAATTGGAGCTCCTGAGGGGCAGATACTCCAGAAAGTGTAAAAAATTTGTCCTTCCTCAGCAGATAAGAGACATGGGAGAGAGTAACAAGAACAAAGTTTTGAGCTGGAAAAAATATGTGGAACTGAAGCAAACATTACCTAAGAAGTCAAGGAGGATAATATCGGAATAAAGAAAAAGTGGAAATACTGGAAGTCAGTCGGAAGGAAAAGTTCCTTGGACAGCCAAAATGGTGAGAGACAATCTGGTGAGACACAAGAGGACCCACACAGGAGAGAAACCATATGAGTGTCTGTATTGTGGGAAAAGTTTCAGTAAGCATTCCAATTTTGGGGAAATGTTTCTCTCGGAATTCAAGCCTAGTGATACACCAGAGGACTCACATAGGAGAGAAACCATATGAATGTCCAGATTGTGGGAAAAGTTTCCATCAGAATCACACCCTGGTGGAACATCAGAGGACTCACACAGGAGAGAAACCATATAAGTGTTGTGATTGTGGGAAATGTTTCTCTCGGAATTCTAGCCTGGTGATACACCAGAGGACTCACACAGGAGAGAAACCATATGAATGTCCAGATTGTGGGGAAAGTTTCATTCGGTACTCTTACCTGGTGATACACCAGAGGACTCACACAGGAGATAAACCATATGAGTGTTGTTATTGTGGGAAAAGTTTCCAGGATAATTCCAACCTGGTGGTACACCAGAGGACTCACACAGGAGATAAACCATACAAGTGTCCTGATTGTGAGAAAAGTTTCAGTGTGAAATCCAGCCTGGTGAGACATCGGAGGACTCACACACTAGAAAAACCATATGAGTGTTTGGATTGTGGGAAAAGTTTCAGTCGGAATTCCTGCCTGGTGACACATCAGAGGACTCACACAGGCGAGAAACCATATGTGTGTCTAGATTGTAGGAAACGTTTCAGTCAGAATTCCCACCTGGTGAGACATCAGAGGACTCACACAGGAGAAAAACCATATGAGTGTTCGTATTGTGGGAAAAATTTCCAGGATAATTCCAACCTGATGATACATCAGAGGACTCATACAGGAGAAAAACCATATGAGTGTTCGTATTGTGGGAAAAATTTCCAGGATAATTCCAACCTGATGATACATCAGAGGACTCACACAGGAGAGAAACCCTATGAATGTCCGGATTGTGGGAAAGATTTCAGTAGTAGGTATAGGCTTATAAATCATGTAAGGTTACACATAGGGGAGTAACCATTCAACTACCCAGATGCAGACAATTAGTGTTTTGCACAACATTGCTCCCTTATTACACACAAGAAATTGCACTTGAGGCAAAACTTGATGTGTGTAGAGGAATCTTGAATTTTTGTTTCTTGTCTCGTTTGAAAGCCAGCTGAGCAATTTGCCATTTAATTTCTTGCATGATTCTTTTTAGGGAAAGAGATCTTAGTATCAAACATGAGGGGTGGGGTAGGGTAGGGTGATGTATATTAGGTATGTTTGCCACCTTGAGTTATTTCTACATATAATAAATGGGGATATAAATATGTATGTATGTATTTTTTATTCAGTAACAAAATGTATATGGCAGCCCAACTCATATGATTCCACATGGTTTACAGCAATAAAACCTTATTACAGAAACCAATAAACCACATATGTAGCAGGTGGCAAAATACAAAGCCTCTGCATTTAAAATGTATTTGCCCTGGAAATACAGAGCACTTCTAATAAACTTGATGGCATTTTGATGATCTGGGAATCCCGAAAAGGTGATTCTTGCTTTTATTCAATTTTGAACATAACCAGACCTCCTGACCTTATTATGGACTTCCGGTTGACGTCACGGCGAGAACGGCTTAGAAAATAGCGGGGTCCGCCAAGCTCTGAGAAATTCAGCCCTATGGGGTCAAAGCCGCCTTGTAGGGGTGGCAAAGAAAGGAGAGGCGCTTCGTGGACCATGAGGAACTCGCAATTTCCTCCTTAGGTCTGAAGAAAGTTCTCCTGTGCAGCAGCAGGGACGACGGCCATTTTTGGCAAGTCACAATAGCAATAGCAGTTAGACTTATATACCGCTTCATAGTGCTTTACAGCCCTCTCTAAGCGGTTTACAGAGTTAGCATATTGTCCCCAACAATCTGGGTCCTCATTTTACCCACCTCAGAAGGATGGAAGGCTGAGTCAACCTTGAGCTGGTGAGATTTGAACCGCCGAACTGCAGCTAGCAGTCAGCTGAAGTAGCCTGCAGTGCTGCACTCTAACCACTGCGCCACCTCGGCTGGGACAACCGAGACTATAAGATTTGTGTTGGAGCGGTCTGTGGACAGAGCATTGAAGCTGAGTGAGATAACTTCCAACTCTTACTCTAAAGACTTACCGTGTTTCCCCGAAAATAGGACATGCCCTGAAAATAAGGCCAAGGCTAATCTTTGGGGTGGGCATAAATATACACCCTTCCCCAAAAATAAGCCCTACGAAAGGGTGGGCGTAGCCAGCACAGGAGACAGCCCTTCCCTTCCCTCGTCACCTCAGGGCTTCTTGGCCCCTTAATTGGATCAGCTGAGCCGCTCTGGCCGCCATTCACAAAACAGCTGTTTCGTGGGTGCCGCTCAGGCCCCCTCCTCCAGCAAACGCGGCTGCTTTTGCAGCCAATTGCGGCTGCAAAAGAAGCTGGAGGCCAAGCGACGCACCCCACACGCCTCGCGCCCTCCTTAACTAACGGTGACAGTCACAGCAGGCAATTCCGTCCACGGAACAGGAAAGGAAGGCATGGAAATTCATACACCTGGGACATCGGAAGAAGCCCTGTGAGGAGACGCCGCTGCCAATGTGCAGGAAATCTCCCCCCCCACCTGCAGATCGTCCTTTCGAAGAGGAGTTTCACCAGGACAAAGAGATGGCTGGAAGCAGCGTTTGCGTCAGGTTGGGCTTGAACGGCTTGAAAATGGGGAGGGGGGATTTTCCTGCCTCTCACCCTGTTCTGAAGCTCAGCACAGACTGAGAGCAGGGTGAGAGGCAGGAAAATCCCCCCTCCCCATTTTCAAGCCGTTCACAAAAATGTGTGTGAGAGAGAGATCCCTAACCCTCCACCCCTTCCAAGGCAGCCACATCCCTCCACTAACCTGCTTTCCTGCTCC
>QLTV01001522.1:189574-204186 GCA_003457575.1 Thermophis baileyi
AGAGAGAGAGAGAGAGAGAGAGAGAGAGAGATCCAATCGATCCAACCTCGGAGAATTACCGTATACCAGGGCTGGCGGCGGTGTGCTCTCTGTCTCTCTCTCACACACAAACACACACACAGAGGTTTGCAGGAGCTCTTTGCCCTCCTGGCAGCGCTGCTCTCGGCCATCCTTCTGGGCTGCTCCTGCCTGGTGCGGGATGAGTCAGCCGAGATCTACGACTTCTGGAGTGCCCCCCCCCTGCTGCTGGCCTACCAGGGCCCTTTGCCAGCGGCCACTGGTGGAGCCAAGCCACTTCACCTGCTGCCGCCTTCGGGCTGCTGAGTGCCTTCCTGAAGGTCTACTTGGTGCTGCAGGCTCCAGGTTGTGAGCTGAGCCCAGCGCTCTTTAGGCCCTTGCCCTGGTGGGCACTAGTTCTCATGCTAGGTGTGCAAGGCAGCACGGGCGGCACAGCTCCACCGGCAGCACGGGGGCACTCTGGAGGTCATAGATCTGGGACAACTCACCCTACACCAAGCAGGAGCAGCCCAGCAGGACGGCCAAAAGCAGTGCTGCCAGGAGGGCGAAGAGCCCCCGCAAGGCCAGAGCAGCACAGTCAGCTGTTCGGCGGCCAGCCAGCAGCAAGGCCAGCAAGCAGGGCAGGTGGAAGCCAGGGCGAGTGGAGAATTTGGGTCATTGCGGCCGCAGGCAAGCAGGTGCTGGGATGGAGAGGGTGGGGCTGGTGGGCTTGCTGCCTCCTGCACCTCAAAAATAATAAGACCTCCCCGAAAATAAGGCCAAGCCCTTATTTGGGGGGGGGTCAAAAGAAAACAAGACCCTGTCTTATTTTCGGGGAAACACGGTAATTTAAGTACAAGAATTTTAAAAGATATCTCCAAGCGTTAAGGAAGCAGCGATTAGACACACACAGAAGATTAAAGACTGAAAATTAAGAGGTGAAAGAAATGACCAATGAAAGCTTTAAAATACAGAAAGCCTGGAAAAAAAGCTTAAATAATTGGAAAGGTGATTTTTGGGAGAAACTCTTGTTTATTTGTATTTCTAAACCCCCTGGACTTAGGATAATAAGCTGTTTTTGACATACTGTTTAATGTTGGACTTTGGAGCAGGAGAGCCATCTACTGGAAGAAGAGGAGCACTACAGCACTACAGCGTGAGTACTTTTAGTGAAAGTGAGGTCCAATACACATAAAGTCTAATACATATAACAGAAGAAAGTAAACAACACCTGGAAGGCACCTTGACTCTATTCTGGAAGACGATTTGGATATTTTGAAAATACCTAGTGAGTTTCTTTTCTCTTGAAGATTTCTAAGATGAACTAAACTACAAATAACTAAATTTTATTGAAACTGGCTATTGGATTATTTGAAAGATTGGAGGAGCCTAGTGGATTAATTTGGATTTGGATTATTAATGCTATTTGACAGAATATTCTTTGAGCCAAAAGAAAAATGGTGATAGAAGAAAAGAGAAAATAAAAAATAGGACTTTAAAATTTGGATAATTGGGAAGACATGTAACTGGAAACCACAAGGCTGTAAATTACTAAAGAATTTTAAAGATTATAAATTTAGGGGATTTGGAGGTATAACTATGGGATTGATTGAATTTTATTAAGTTGGAGTTTTTAAATATTGAGGCATTGGAACCATAGAGGTATATTGAGTAATTTCTATCAAATTGTTACAAAATGGATCAACAGGCGATAATAGAGGCATATGAAGAAATAATTTTGATGCTCAAAAGCATGCATGAAACTATAAAGGAGACAAGGGGATTGTCTAAAGATAAAGAAATGAGTGTAGAAGCCACTCAACAATTGGGGGGAAAAGATGAACATGATATTCAGGAAATAGATGAGAAATTAGAAGAAGCAGTGGAAGAGAAAAATCAAAATGAGATGCAAGAAGACAAAGATAATGAAGAGAAAGGATTAATAAGTAGGAATCAAATAGATAATCCCTTAAAAGCTTATAATAGAACAGAGAAAAATATATCCTAAAAAAAAGAAAGGTTTAGAGAAAAAAGAAAAGAAAAATCTCTTCAAAAAAAGAGAAAGTCTTATGGATGGGTGCTCAAATAATACTGCAGAAAGAGACAAAGGGTAACCCGATGGGAATATTCAGTAGGTATAAAAATATCAAAAAGAGTTATAAGATTCCAAGACAGAGAAATAAAAGGGTGATTAAAAAGTCAATAAATGATGGAACTCCAAAAAGGTTAAGAGATGATGGAGAGTGATAAAATATATTAAGAAAATGAAAAAAAAAATAGAAAATACAAATAGAGAAAATGGTACCGTAGCATATATATTAACAGACAATAGAATCTATTATAATTAAAAATAAGATACGGTTAGTAGGTGGAAGTTTAGGATTAGGTAATCTAATTGTAATTAATATTAGCAGTGTGTTAAAATATATTGTGAACTTAAACTTTTAAGGATTAGAAATTGTGGGGATTTTGAGATATATTCCCGGGATTGATTAAATTTTGTTAATATTTGGCCTTACTAGTAGTTCTAGACATTTGGGATATTGAAATTATGGTGGAATAATGAATAATTCTTAAAATATTAAATATTAGTAACTTAGTAGAGGATAACAAATACATGGTGCAAAGAAATGTTATTTATGTTTAAACGAATTAATGGAAAAAATGATAAAGAATTATAAAGAGAGAATGGTACTGTTGAAATCGGAAGATCAGGATTATGTATACTTATTTGTATTATTACTGTTAGCTTTGTTTAAAAAAGATTTGAAACAGTCAATACACTGTCCACAAAATATGTATGGTGTGAAAAGAAAATTGTAAATAAAACATGAATTTTTAAAAAAGCAATAAAACCTTATTACAAAAACCAATAAATCCCATATGTAGCAGGTGGCAAAATACAAAGCCTCTGCATTTAAAACGTATTTGCCCTGGAAATACAGAGCACTTCTAGTAAAGTTGATGGCATTTTGATGATCTGGGAATCCCAAAAAGGTGATTCTTGCTTTTGTTCAATTTTGAACTTAACCAGGCCTCCTGGCTTTACTAATTATGTTCATGTCAGGTGCCATTCTTGCTCAAAACTGGTTATTTTTCTCCTTGCAAGGAATCAAATTGGAGAAGTTAACCGCAGGATTAGCAGCATATAAATGTAATAAATATAAACAAAAACCTGGTTCCAAATCAAGTTTCTTGTGTGGAGGCAACTCTTCTTATCCCAGTGCTTAGGGGACAACTAGATCTTTCTTACTTTACAGATGACCAGGAGGATAAAGGCCAGTGGTGGGATT
Source organism: Thermophis baileyi (assembly GCA_003457575.1). Taxonomy (NCBI): domain Eukaryota; kingdom Metazoa; phylum Chordata; class Lepidosauria; order Squamata; family Dipsadidae; genus Thermophis; species Thermophis baileyi. Next base: position 192,865 of record QLTV01001522.1, read on the forward strand.
CAACCGGTGTTACAATCGGTTCGCTGAGCGTGCGCTTCGCACCAGGTCACAATTAAGACTCAATTGCTACGTTTCTGAATTTGAATCATGTGACAATGGGGAGGCTGCAATGGCTATGATAAAAATGTTCATAAGTCAATTTTTTCAGTGCTGTTTGTAACTTCACATGGTCACTAAATGAAATGTTATAAGTCCCTGACTATCTCTACATAATTCAGTATCATAGGCTGGATGGCCTCCCCGGCCGTTCCATGTAGATGTGAAAAAGCCACAGGAACAGGCTTAAGCCGGAGGGCATCCCAAATTTCAGGACCAAGAACTGGCCCCATGTACCCACACTGGAACTGGCCACGGAGGCAGAAGTAGAACCACAGTAATAAAGTACCTTCCATTTCCATTCCTGAAAAGCTGGTCCAGAAGGATATCCTGGTCGATGGTATTGAAACCTGATGGGAGGTCTAGGAAGGACATCATGGTTGTATCCCATCTATCTCAAACCCCCCAAAAGTTCATGGGAATTGCAACCAATGGCATTTTGGTGATGTGCCCTGGCCTAAACCCAGACTGAGAAGGGTCCAACTGTCTTCATCCTTCACAGCCCTTTCTGCGGGTGGCAAAGTCAGAGCTGCAAGCAGAGGGTGAGTTGAAGTCTCAGGCTGCCAACCTTTCATTGCCCTCTTCAGCTGAACTTAGAAGAGATCTTAATCTGCAGCAATGCCTTGAACTGCTCTGCCAGGAAAACCTCTCATGATTTTCTTACGCGTGACAAATGCTGTTGGAGGTATCAAGCCTGCCAGGATGCCAACTGTCCAGAAGAAGGGAAATGACACTACCAGCCCTCTCCTGAGCTTGGAAAAGAAATATGGGTATTTCTTGGGTTGTGACAGCAATTGGTGCCAGAATTTCCATTGCTATGCAATGAGGTTATAAAAAGTGACATCAGGTGACCACATTGCTTGGTGAGGGAAATCCTGGCAGTTCCAGTTGCCATGTTTATTCCAGCACCCCATAGGTCATTAAGTGAGGACCTCATGTGATTTGGATGTGGGAAGAGGTAGGAGTCCCAGGCCAGCAGGTGAGAGCTACGGGCAAGTGGGTGGTCTCCATTCCTGCTCCTTTCTGGACCTGGGAGAGGAATTGAGAGCCAACTATTAAAGCCCAGGACTCTTTAGATCAGCTTTCTTCAAACTAGCGCCTTCCAAATGTTTTTCACAAACTGCCTGGGAATATTCAAGGCTGGAATCTTAACTCCTCTGATAATTGGCTCCTCAGAGGAATTCAGCCCTCTAGTGAGATTTAGGCCCTGCAAGAATGCAGATGGAAAATCGGTATCTGCTATCCAGATGTGTTTGGAAGCAATGTGGGGTGGGGGTGGGAATTCAACGTTTTGTCCCATATTTCATTCTTTTATTAATGGGATGGAGCTGGCAATCATTTAAAGCTGATGCAGCAGCTGGTAATCTTGTGAAGCTAAGTAGGATCAAGCTTCACTCTTCAAGCTTCCCTCAGTTGCAAAGTTAGTTTGGGGAGTTATTCTGCACCCCCAAGACGGAGAACTGGCTGGAATAGTCTTTGCTGATCCTGTAGGGATCCTGATGGCACATTTGTGTGCCCCCCCCGCCCACTGATGCTTTCCCTTGGTTTAGTTCTTGCAAATGAAGCTAGGCTCTGTTGCAGTGACGATGAGGACATCCCTGTGAAACCCCAAAGGACAGACTGGGGCTAGATCGTCCAGGAGAAAAGTTATGGATGTGGTCGCTTAACAGTGGAAAATGGAACTTCATTAAAAAATCTTAAAAACATCGGAAAGAGAGTATTTTCAGTCTTATTTCACTAGATGGAGCTCTAACACCACACTGGAAAACCACTCTAATGGCGGCATTGGTGGTGACTGAGATCCAACAGCCAACGGGAGTGATAGAGTTAAAACCACCGAATATTGCTAGAAAGGATTTAGACGAGAAAAAAGGAGATGGGGAGAGGAACTTCCTCTTTCTGCTCACCCATAGGCGGTGGGAGGCGTGGAGGGTGCCTGTCTGGCTTTTCGCCTGGTCCAAGCAGCAGCTGGAAGGTCAGTCGTGGTCAGGTCGGAAAAGAAGCCTGGAGCAAGTTAGGGCCGCCTGGTTTCCTCCGCTGTGTAAAAGCAGAGTAACAACTAGGCTTCGATATATTCCTTCTCACCCCGGATTTTATTCCACCTGTGCTGCAGTCCTGAAGACCACAATTTTTTGCTGGTTGGAAGATTTAAAAAGTCTCTTTGAAATTAAAATTAATTCCTTGACTATTTTACGGACATGTTGTTTTCTTGGCAACATTATGTGACTGATCTGCCACTGGTCTCTTCTGGGATTTTACTTTCTTTTACTTCCATGAATAAAATAGGAATAGAAATAGGAATAGAATAGACATAGAAATAGACCTTGGAGGGACCTTGGAGGTCTTCTAGTCCAGCCCCCTGTTCAAGCAGGAGAACCTATACCATTTCAGACAAGTGATTGTCCAATCTCTTCTTAAAAACCTCCAGTGATGGAACACCCATAACTTTTGAAGGCAAGCTTTTCCACTGGTTAATTGTCCTTACTGTTAGGAAGTTTCTCTTTAATTCCAGGTTGCTTCTCTCTTTGATTAGTTTCCAACCATTATTTCTTGTCTTGCCTTTTGGTGCTTTGGAGAATAATTTGACCCCCTCTTCTTTGTGGTAGCCTCTCAAATACTGGAATACTGCTATCATGTCACCCCTAATTCTTTTCTTTAGACTAGCTAGACCCAAAACCTGCAGCCGTTCTTCATATGGTTTAGTCTCCAGGCCTTTGATCATCTTAGTTGCTGTTCTCTGAACTTTTTCCACAGTCTCAACATCTTTGAAGTAGTATGGTGACCAAAATTGGTTGCAATATTCCAGGTGTGGTCTTACTAGGGTTTTGCAAAGCGGCACTAATACTTTGTGCACACTGAAGTACACACAATTGTTTACATGAACAAATTCTTAGTTGTGTATTTCTGTGTGAATTGGCATGTATATATGTGTGATTTACTATCATTGTTTTTACAAGGCTTTCAAACATTTCTTTGAAAAGGGTATTTTGTTTACCAAATACAGGCAGCTTCTTTTTGAGCTCCCTTTTTCTAGACCTTGCTGTGTATGTGTCTCACTCACTTTGACAATGGAGATTTCTGTGCTAAGCAAAATACAGAAACACATGGCATTTAACAGACTTTAAATCAGTCCTGGCCAGCTTGAGTGAGGCTAGATCCCTTGGAGCCGCTGGCCTGCTGGTGCTTCCATGTCCTAAATCCTTGGGAGCCAAAGGAAATCAGTCATAAAATTTTGGGATGTAGAGAGGTTTTGAGGGCGACTGAGAGCCAACAACTAAAGTGCAGATCAGCACTTTAGATCAGCTTTCTACAAACTAGCGCCCTCCAAATGTTTTTTGGAAGCGGCCTGGGAATATTGAATGCTGGAATCTTAATTCCTCTGGAAATTGGGAAGGCTGCTCAGAGTAATTCTGAGATTTAGTCACTGCAAAAATGCGGATGGAAAAATAATATCTCCTACAGTGTTTCCCCGAAAATAAAACTGGGTCTTTATTAATTTTTGCTACAAAAGACCCATTAGGGCTTATTTTTTTCACACAAGCAGCTGCGTAGCGTGTCCAGCAGACTGGTGCTGCCACCACGAGGTGAAGCGGGCAGGGCTGGCACCACACCGCGATCCCCGCATGCTTGCCAACTCCTGTGTTAAAAGAAAAAGCGGGTGGAGTTTGGGAAAAGGTCCATCCAGGAAAAAGAAAAAGGAAAGGCAGAAAGAGCCAAGCAAAAAATTGCACCCTTCTGCCCGCCAGGTCGCTTCACCCTTCCGGAGAGAAGCCAAAGTTTTGATTCCATTTCTCGGGTGGAGCACAAAGCAGGGCACAAGGCAAATCTCACCAGGCTGAAGGTTGACTCAGCCTGCCATCCTTCCGAGGTGGGTAAAATGAGGACCAAAATTGTTGGGGGCAATATGCTGACTCTGTAAACCACTTAGAGCTGAAATGCACTGTCAAGCAGTATATAAGTCTTTTTTTCCCCCAATAAATTTTATTTATTTTTAATCTTTATACATCTCATGTCGTGAGTGTTTGCTTTCTGAGTTTCATACATCCATACAATAGTCTTAGCAATATTTTTCTTAATAATTACAATTCATTTATTATTTCATTTTTAATACATAGCTTCTAATATCATCCTTCCATTTCTAAACCTTCTAGCCCAGCGGTTCTCAACCTGTGGGTCGCGACCCCTTTGGGGGTCAAATGACCTTTTCACAGGGGTCACCGCGTGCGCTAGCCCACCATCTTGGAAATGCTCCCAGTTCGGCCGTGCCTGCGGGTCGCCGGACAGCCGGTAGCCACGGAAGCGGGAGACTTCGCCCACCCGCCCGGACGCCGCCATTTGGGTTCTTTTACCCTCTGCGCATGCGCAGAACGCTTTGCGCATGCGCAGAGGGTAAAAGAACCCAAATGGCGGTGTCCGGGCGGGTGGGCGAAGTCTCCCGCTTCCGTGGCTACCGGCTGTCCGGCGACCTGCAGGCACGGCCGAACTGGGAGCATTTCACCTGTGGTGCCACGCCCCCTTTGTCACCTCATCGCGCACCGGGAGGGGGCGGGGCGGGGGTCGCGGCATTAGAAAGGTTGAAAAACACTGTTCTAGCCCTTCTCTCACATTTCTTTTCATCTTAATATCTATTTTTTAGTCTTTTTCCCCTCTTATTTTATCTCTATTTTAATTCTCTTTTCTTCCCCCCCTTTCTCCCCCCTATTCTTCTCCTTTCATTCTAACAATCAAAGATGTGGTCTTTTTCCACCTTATTACATTTCTAGTATTAATATATTTTACTTCATTTCTTTTCTAAAAAATAATCAAAAAATAATTTTTACTTCTTTTTCCTGTTTTTCATATCATTCTTACTCTTTAATACAAACTAATTTTATCTTCTTAACAGTTAATTCCATCACTTTATCACATTTCTAACAATCATTCAAAACAATCTATCTCTTATACCCCATACACAACATTTTTCAAAATTACCAACTTTCAATCTTCTAATTAGCATTTACATTCTTCATATATTTTCTTATGTTATTTTATAACTTCATTTCTACAACTATTCATACATATATTTAATACAAATTTTTTTTCCACATTATAACTCTTCTATATTCATAACGTATATTCAATAATATTTTTTTTCTATTTCTTATCACCACAATAAACAATTATTCAAATTATTTAATTCTAATATACTAATTCAGCATACACATTGTTATTCTTGTTTTATCCCTTCTCTTTTATCCTGTTCCATATTTTTAATCCTCTTTTCTTTTTCTTTTTTGGTTGTCTCCCACATATTTCTTTTAGCTCTCTCATTTCTACTCTTAAATCCATATTTTTGCTATACTCTCTATCTTTCTCTTCTCTTTTTTTCCCCTTTGTTTTATTTTGCTTTCATCTTTTCTAGCTTTTTCTTCTTTTCCCTTTCTAGCTTCCTTTTTCTCCCATATCTTTTCCATACCATCTAAAATCTTCCCCTTCTGCTCTAATCCCTTTTTCACCCTCAGTGTTTCCATCATCCCTTTATTGTATTTTTTTTCTTGTTGTTTATTTTCCAGTTCCTCTGTTTCTTCCTCTCTTCCAAAATCCTCAGTATTTTCCGCATATGTCTGGTCTGCACTTGTTATTCTTTGTATTATATTCTCCAGTTTTAGATATGCAATCCATATCTTCAAGTATTTCCTTCATTCCCATACGCTGTTCATTTATAATGTCCTTAATATCCTGATGAATCCATTCCATGTCTTTATTTCCACTTGTTATCATTTTTACAATCCAACCAAATTTCAAAGGAAAAATCTCGGGGCTTTACCACCTCTTTTCCTTCTTTTTGGTTTACTCAGCTTTAATTATCCAGCAGAAACAAAAGTTCTGAGGGTTATACCCTTCTTTCTTTCTTTAAAATGGCGCTCCTGCTTCGACTCAATATTCTTCCTCTTCGTTATTCTGCGCTCTGAATTTCATTATTTTGTATTTGTAAATCCAGTGTATAGATAGGTACGTAATAATCAGTTTAGTTATAATAAGGTAGAGACAACTTCCAATTCAAATATCAGTATTTTTTAAAACAAAGTATCTTTCCAGAACCACATCTTCTTGTAAAACTTTTAAACAAAACTCTTTTTTTTCCTCCTAGTTACCAAACGTTTTCTTCAAATTTAATATGCTTGTCCCGCCACTAGCATTTGACTTCCATATTTCTTCCCCCTCATATTTTTGGGGTTATTCTTAAGAAGCAACAATCCTTTTTCACCCAGATCGCAAACCACTCACTTTTCCCTCCTGCCCAGTCTTAGTTTTTCTGGTCGTCTTTCAGCTTTGTGGCAGCCATGTTTCCTGCCGCTGCTCCACGCCATCGGCTAGGGGCTTTCCAGCTCAGGGAGGGGAGATGCGGCTCCCCTCTACCTTCCTGGCGGTCCCCCTTCGCTTTGCCCCCTCTATGGGGGGGCTTAGGTCCCAATCCGGACCCTCGGACTTAGAGTGTTCGGAGACCGCTGCGGAGCTCACGGTCCTGGCTTCCAATGTCGCCGAAAGCAAAACCGGAAGTCCAAGCAGTATATAAGTCTATGTGCTATTGCTATTAGGCGCAAAATATGCTAGGGCTTATTTTCTGGTTGGGTCTCGTTTTTGGGGAAACACGATAGATGTGTTCAGAAGCAACGTGGGTTGGCACTTCAAAGTTTTGTTCTGTATTTCATTCCAGGTAATCCTCAACTTACGATCACAATCGAGCCCAAAATTTCTCTTGCTAAGTGAAACATATATTAAGTGAGTTTGCTCCATTTTACGACCTTTTGTTCTGACCTAGGCTTCTTGATAAATCATAAAACACATAGTCCCAAAAACCTTTTTTTTAATTTCAATGGCTGTAAATTATGTTCATTCACAGCCGTAATAAGTCCCAAACAATGTTAATTAGTCTGACAGAAGTCTGCCACAGTGTTTCGGAAGAAGGCTGATAAGCACCAACCTTTATCTCTCTTGACACGCTGCCAAAGACCTAATTGGCAAGTAGCTTTGCAAGGCCAAACAGAGCACGGAGTCAGAACTGAGCTACTGAGTTACACCGACCAGAATTGAACCAAGTTACTTCCTGCAACGAGCACATCCGTTTGCTTTTATATCCTATGGGAGGGGCCAATCATCTACAAGCCTTACTCCCGAGTAGCCCTTTTCCTCCGTAACTGGTCTTGCCTTCTGGCAGCTCTGCGCATGCGCGCATTGTGAACAGGCTCCCCCTGTTCCTCTGCCTCACTCATGTCAGCCTCTGGAGGCTCTGGAGTCAGCACAGACCTCCCACATGGCCCGGGCTGGATCTCTGACTCTGACACCAAGCCTTCCCCAGACTCCAGGACTGGCCCATGTTCCTCCCCAGCTTCCTCACTGGCCGCCGCTGCTGCCAGCACCGCAGGCCGCTGGCGGACCACAACACCTTTCCTGTCATACTTGTTAAGTGAATCACTGCAGTAATTAAATCAATCAAACTTGAAGTGAATGTGGCTTCCCCATTGACTTTGCTTGTCAGAAAGTCGCGAAAGGGGGTCACGTTACCCCAGGGCACTGGGGTATAATATAAATATGAGTCATAAATATGAGTCAATTGCGAAGTGACTGTATTTTCATCACATGACTATGGGGATGCTGCAACACTCGTAGGTGTGAAAAATATTGGTTATAAGTTACTTTTTCAGTACAGTTATAACTTCAAACAGTCACTAAAAGAACTGTTGTAATTGGAGGACTACCTGTACAGGTAGTCCCCGGGTTACGAGTGTTCCCTTAGTGAATGTTAAAAGTTACGCAATAAGGGCCCCTAGCGAAAGTATGAATCTTGCAGCACCACGGCACTTGTTTGCCCTTACGAACAACCATAGAGGTCGCTGCAACATTCACCCTGCAGAGAGCCGGCCAAAATGGAGGTTCAGAGGGGGGGATCCAATGCTCTGTTCGGTCTTCCGCAGGCCGTTCCCGGCATGTTGCAGGCCGAATTGGAGCTCCTGAAGGGCGGATACTCCAGAAAGTGTAAAAACTCTTCTCCTTCCTCAGCAGATGAGAGACAAGGGAGAGAATAACAAGAGCGAAGTTTTGAGCTGGAAAAAAAAGAGTGTGTGGAACTGAAGCAAACATTACCTAAGAAGTCAAGGGGGATAATATCGGAATAAAGAAAAAGTGGAAATAACTGGAAGTCAGTTGGAAGGAAAAGGTTCCTTGGACAGCCAAAATGGTGAGACACAATCTGGTGAGACACAAGAGGACCCGCACTGGGGAGAAACACTTTGAATGTCCGGATTGTGGGGAAAGTTTCACTTGGAATTCTGACCTGGTCATCCACAAAAGCACTCACACGGGAGAGAAACCATATGAGTGTCCAGATTGTGAGAAATGTTTCAGTTTCAATTCCAACCTGGTGGTACACCAGAGGACTCATACGGGAGAGAAACCATATAAGTGTTTGGATTGTGGGAAAAGTTTCAGTCAGAATTCCAACCTGGTGAAACACCACAAAACTCACACGGGAGAGAAACCATATGAGTGTCCAGATTGTGAGAAAAGTTTCCAGCAGAATTACAACCTGGTGAAACATCAGAGGACTCACACAGGAGAAAAACCATATGAGTGTCCAGATTGTGGGAAAAGTTTCCAGCAGAATTACAACCTGGTGGATCATCAGAGGACTCACACAGGAGAGAAACCATATAAGTGTTGTGATTGTGGAAAATGTTTCTCTCGGAGTTCTAGCCTGCTGATACACCAGAGGATTCACAAACGAGAGAAACTGTATGAATGTCTAGATTGTGGGAAACGTTTCCAGGAGAATTCCCCCCTGATGGATCATCGGAAGACTCACACAGGAGAAAAACCATATGAGTGTCCAGATTGTGGGAAAGGTTACTCTCATATTTTTAGCCTGGTGGTACACCAGAGGACTCACACAAGAGAGAAATCATACAAGTGTCATGATTGTGAGAAAAGTTTCAATCTGAATTCCAACCTGGTGAGACATTGGAGGACTCATACAGTAGAAAAACCATATGAGTGTTTGTATTGTGGGAAAAGTTTCAGTCTGAATTCCTACCTGGTGAAACATCAGAGGACTCACACAGGCGAAAAACCATACGAGTGTCCAGATTGTAGGAAAAGTTTCAGTCAGAATTCCCATCTGGTGAGACATCAGAGGACCCACACAGGTGAAAAATCATATGAATGTCCAGATTGTGGGAAATATTTTAGTCAGAATTCCGAGCTGGTGAATCACCAGAGAACTCACACAGGAGAAAAACCATATGAGTGTCTTGAATGTGGGAAAAGTTTCAGTCAGAATTCCAGTTTGGTGAAACACCAGAGGACTCACACAGGAGAGAAACCGTATGAATGTCCGGATTGTGGGAAAGATTTCAGAACTAATTCTAGCCTTATAAATCATGTAAGGTTACACATAGGGGAGTAACCATTCAACTACCCAGATTGCAGACAGTGTTTCGCACAAAATTCCTCCCTTATCACACACAAGAAATTCCACCTGAGGCAAAATTTGATGTGTGTAGAGGAATCTTGAACTTTGTTTCTTGTCTCGTTTGAAAGCCAGCTGAGCAATTTACCATTTAATTTCTTGCATGATTACTTTTAGTGAAACAGGTCTTGAAACATGAGGGGTGGGTAGGGTAAGGTGATCTGTATTAGATATGTTCGCCACCTTGAGTTATTTCTACATATAATAAATGGGGATATAAATATGTATGTATTTATGTATTTTTATTCAGTAACAAAATGTATCTGGCAGCTCAACTCATAAGACTCCACATGGTTTATAGCAATAAAACCTTATTACAGAAACCAATAAACTCCGTATGCAGCAGGTGGCAAAATGCCTCTGCATTTAAAATGTACTTCAGATCACTTCTAGCAAGGTTGATGGCATTTTGATGATCTGGGAATCCCAAAAAGGTGATTCTTGCTTTTGTTCAATTTAGAAGTTAACCAGACCTCCTGGCCTTACTAATTATGTTCATGTCAGGTGCCATTCTTGCTCAAAACTGGTTATCTTTCTCTGTGCAAGGAGTTAAATTGGAGAAGTTAACCGCAGGATTACCGGTAGCAGCATATAAATTTAATAAATATAAACAAAATCCTTGTTCCAAATCAAGTTTCTTGTGTGGAGGCAACTCTTTTTATCCCCGGGCTTAGGGGACAGCTAGATCTTCCTTATTTTACAGATGACAAGGATGATAAAAACCTGCCAAACCTCAGGGGGAAGAGTGTTTCATAGGTTAGAGTTTGCAACCGAAAAGGCACACTACTTAGCTCCTATCAGATGACAATATTTAACGGAAGGGTCTAGCTACGCTTCCACCCTATCTGACCTGGTAGAACAGATGGATGCAAAAATAATAAAGGTGGAGCAATAATGACAGCTGTCTTGGTGGTCTAGTGAGTAAAGTGCAGTATTGCTGGCTAACTTTGACCACAGCCTGGAATTCAATGCTGATGGCGCTGGAGATTTTCAGTCTTCCATCCAGGGATGAAATCCAGCAGGTTCTGACAGGTTCTGAAGAACCGGTAGCAGAAACTTTGAGTAGTTTGGAGAACCGGCAAATACCACCTTTGGCTGGCCCCGGAGTGGGGTGGAAATGGAGATTTTGCAATATCCTTCCCCTGCCACGCCCACCAAGACACGCCCACAGAACCGGTAGTAAAAATTTTTGGATTTCACCACTGCTTCCATCCTTCTGAGGTTAATAAAATGAGGACCCAGACTGTTGGGGACAATATGCTGACACTGTAAACCGAGAGTGCTATAAAGCACTGTGGGGTGGTATATAATTTTTTTTTTTGTTTATTGCAGTGGTTCTCAACCTTTCTAATGCCACGACCCCTGCCCCGCCGCCGCGACCCCTGCCCCTCCCCCTCCCCATGCACGATGAGGTGACAAAGGGGGCGTGGTGGGCTAGCGCGCGCTTAGGCGACCCATGTGAAAGGGTCGTTTGACCCCCAAAGGGGTCGCGACCCACAGGTTGAGAACCACTGGTTTATTGAATTTTAACTTTAAAAACATATATACACATTCATATTTTTCACTCCTGTGACATCAACATCTATTTGGTTATTTACATATATTATTCCATCACATTTACATTGTGTGTAATATTTACACTTACATTTATATATACATTTACTTATTTTTTCTATTTTCTAACAAGTTATACAGTTTTCCCCATACCATATAATATTCTT
>QLTV01001522.1:220361-241604 GCA_003457575.1 Thermophis baileyi
AAGATGTCTGCCTGGCTGGTTGAAAGTGCTGAAGAAGCTAGTCACAGTTCTCCTGGCCCAAGCCCTCGTCGCCACTGTTGGATAGTGGGTAGAGATGACAGGAGACAGACTTCCAAAACAGCTCTTTATTTCAGCTCTTGTATCAGCAACCAGCAAAGAGCAGTCTGACAGCTTGCCCTTTTATAGGGAGCTGTCAGACAGACCAGCCAATAGCGTTTGAGCATTTTCCCGCTCAAACGCTGGACCTGGTTGGAACCATGCAATACAGTTATAACAGTTAGAACATAACAGTTTCCTCCCAAAATTGACTGATATTTAGAACTGTTCATAATTTCCTCCACCTTGACTGAAGCTCCAGTTCCAGGCAGGGGTGGTATTCACTTACCTTCGCTACCGGTTCGCAAATGTGAGCGCGCGCGCCACCTCCGCGCATGCGCAGAGCCTTCCACGCATGCACAGAGGGTCAAAAACGGAACGTGATGACATTCGGTTGGGTGGGCGGAGCCTCCCACAGCCACTGATACCGGTTCGCCCGAACCGGATAGAACCGGCTGAATACCACCACTGGTTCCAGGTGAAGAAAAGCAGCCTCAAAGCATAAGGCTCCCACCGCCATCCTTCACTAGCGCCACAAGAACTCATTCATCAAATTGTAGGATTTAAAGAAGTTTGGACCTCCTCTAAAACCACTCCTTTAAAAATGGGCAGGAATCCTTAGACCAGCTTTCTGCAAATTGGTTTCCTCCAATTTGCTCAAGCTGCTTGGGAATAAATGAAGCTGAAAGGTAATAAGGCTGGGAATTGGGGAGGCTGCTCTGAGCAATTCTACCACCTAGGAAGATTTAGACTCCCCAATAATACAGACAGGAAGATCATATCTACCTCCTATCTAGATGTGGCTCAGAGGCAATGCCAGTGGACGCTTCAGGGTTGCTCCAGTGTTTCATTATTCTATTAATAGCATGAAGCTGGCAACCATTTAGGGCCCCTACAGAAACAAAAACTTCATGAACCTTTAGGGTGCAGCACTTGGGTAAACCTGTGGTCTTAAGTAGAGTCAAGTTTCATTCTTAGAGCTTCGATCTTTTGCCAAAGCAGGTTTCAAGGAGTTATCTTACACCACTCCAGACGAAAAACTGGCTGGAACAATCTTCACCAGCCCATAAGGGAGGTTCACTTTCACCCGTCTTGGACGCTTTCCTTTGGTTTAGGTTCAGCAAGTGGGAAAGTGGGTGGTTGGGTGCCCTCTTGGGAGACCTGAAAGAAAAGGTTTAGGATAGATTGTCCTGGACAAAAACTATTCATGTGCTGGATACGAGTCAGATGTGACTTGATGAGCTGGAACGAATGGAAACGATAGAATATTGGATTGCTAGAGCGGATTTTGTAGAGGAACCTCCTCTTCTGGCTCACCCAGGCATCGGCTGAACCTCTTGTGTTGTTTCGAGGGTCAAGGCGGCTCCTGGGAGGTGAGTGGAGGGCAGGTCGAAGGAGAAGCCGGGAGCAAGTCAGGCCTTTTGGGTTCCTCACGGCGTACATGCAGAGGAAGCAACGAGGCTGAACCATGTTGGCTGCTGCTACATATTCTTTCCCTTCCCAAATTTTATTCCTCTGGGGCTGCACGATTCAAAACTGCTGCTTGTGATTTTCTGCTGGGAGATTTTAAAAAAAATATTTATTTCATGTTTCTTAAACATCAGCTTTCATGTACCTGTTGATTTCTTGTGATTTTATTGACGTGGTTTTCCTGGGAAGCGAGGAGCTTCATGGGCAAAACGGATGCTTTATATCTTGAATAGGAGTTGGGCACCCTTTCATCTATTAGTGTCCCCTCCCCCCCCTTTCTAAACTTAGATCAAACAATTTGAGCGAATGCACTTTGGGACATTTTGCACACCGAGATACTCATAGATTGCCTACATACATTCACAGGTGTGTATGCCTGCATACCTGAGTGTATTTACCCAAGCCAAAAAGTTAAGTGTAATATTATACCATACATCTGCTTGAGGAGGGAGCTGGACTAGAAGACCTCCAAGGTCCCTTTCAACTCTACTCTGATTGGCTGATTGATTGATTGAAAAAGAGCATTTTATGATGGCATCGATATTTCAATTTGGATCTTGTTAGGCTTCTATATGTAAAATCAATCATAATTACTATCAGAGGTTAAAATAGAATTTTGGTGTTTGTTTTTTCATGCTAATATATGGGATGGGGATTTTTTTTTTGCTGCTTTTACATGTCCTGCAGCCATTTTTAAACAATAATGAAATTAATCCCTTTATATTAATCTTACAGAGAGAGAGGATGCCAAGAAGAGCACTCTGGACTACAGAGAATGAGAAGCAGCATTAAAGTGCAAAATAAACCATCATTCAAAATATTTTCCAATTCCTCTGGAAAGTTTAAAAACTCTTCTTCCTCAGCAGATGAGAGACGAGGGAAAGAATAAGAAGAACAAACTTTTGAGCTGGAAAAAATAGAGCACACGGAACTGAAAAAAACCATTAAATGAGAAATCGAGGATAATATTTAAATAAAGAAAAAGTGAGGAACAACTTGAAGTCAGTAGGAAGAAAAAGGTTCCATGTATAGCCAAAATTGGCAGACATTAATTAAAGCCTTTGAGGAAGGGAGGAATGGCATGAACCAAACAACCACCAGACAAGAGATCAGAAATATTTTTCACCTCCTCAAGAATCCAGGCATATCACTGTTGGAAAACCCCCACAGACTGCCTAATGTGGGAAAAACACACATTGCAGATCACATCTGATTCTGCACAACAGTGAAATGCCATACAAATGTTTGGAGTGCGGGAAAAGCTTTTCTCGGAAAAGCTTCATGATTCATGGAAGAACCCATACTGGAGAGAAGCCCTACCAGTGCTCCCAATGTGGCAAAAGATTTAGCATTCATTCCAATCTGGTGAGACACAAGAGGAGTCACACAGGAGAAAAACCGTATGAGTGCCTGGATTGTGGGAAAAGTTTCCGCTGGAATTCCAACTTGGTGGTACATCACAGGACACACACAGGAGAGAAACCATATAAATGCCCTGTGTGGGAAAAGTTTCATTCGGAATTCCCACCTGGTGATACACCAGATAACTCACATAGGAGAAAAACCATATCAGTGGATTGTGGGAAACATTTCAGTCAGAGTTCCTACCTAGTGAAACACAAGAGGACTCACACTGGGGAGAAACTCTTTCCTGTTTGTGGGAAAAGTTTCAGTCAAAATTCCCGCCTGGTGGAGCACCAGACGACACACACAGGAGAGAAACTGTATAAATGTCCTGTTTGTGGGAAAAGTTTCAGTCTGAATTCCAACCTGGTGATACACCAGAGAACTCACACAGGAGAAAAACCGTATGAGTGCTTGGATTGTGGGAAAAGTTTCCGTTTGAATTCCCAGCTGGTGGAACACCACAGGACACACACAGGAGAGAAACCATATAAATGTCCTGTTTGTACGAAAAGTTTCATTCGGAATTCCCACCTGGTGATACACCAGAGAACTCACACAAGAGAAAAACCATATCAGTGCCTGGATTGTGGGAAACATTTCAGTCAGAGTTCCTACCTAGTGAAACACAAGAGGACTCACACTGGGGAGAAACTCTTTGAATGTCCTGTTTGTAGGAAAAGTTTCAGTCAAAATTCCCGCCTGGTAGAACACCAGACGACACACACAGGAGAAAAACCATTTCAGTGTCCGGATTGTGGGAAAGGTTTCTGTGAAAATTCCCACCTGGTGGAACACCAGACGACACATACTGGAGAAAAGCCAGAGAAAAACCATATGAGTGCCTGCATTGTGGGAAAAGTTTCAGTCGGAATTACTTCCTGGTGGAACACCAGAGGATTCACACAGGAGAAAAACCATATGAGTGTCCAGATTGTGGGAAAGCTTTCAGTATCAGGCCTAGCCTTATAAATCATGTAAGGTTACACACAGGGGAGAAACCATTCAAGTGTCCAGATTGTGGGAAGTGTTTCACACAAAATTCCTCTCTTATCGCACACAAGAAATTCCATATGAAGCAAAATTTGATGTGTGTAGAGGAATCTTGAATTTCATTTCTCTTCTCTCTTTGGAAGCCCAGTTGAGAAATTAACCATTTCATTTCTTGCCTTATTCTTTTTAGTCAAACATGTCTTGGTATCAAATATGAGGGAGGAGATTTGAGCTTCCTTTCTCTGGAATTGTGTGGTTGTTCCTTTTTACAGCGTCGAGGGGAATTGCCATGCTGGGCCAGAGAAAAGGCTCTTAGATGTCTGTTAGGTATATTTGCCACCGTGAGTTATTTCTACATCTAATTAAGGTGGGATATAGATATGTATGTATGTATGTATGTATGTATGTATGTATGTATGTATGTATGTATGTACTGTATGTATATAGGCTATATATAAAGGCTTGGACTGCCATTAATTTCTTAATGGGGCCCAAAGTGTCAATATTTTGTGTGGCCACCATTATTTTCCAGCACTGCCTTAACCCTCTTGGGCATAGAGTTCACCAGAGCTTTACAGGTTGCCACTGGAGTCCTCTTCCACTCCTCCATGATGACGTCACGGAGCTGGTGGATGTTAGAGACCTTGCGCACCTCCACCTTCCATTTCAGGATGCCCCACAGATGCTCAATAGGGTTTAGGTCTGGAGACATGCTTGGCCAGTCCATCACCTTTACCCTCAGCTTCTTTAGCAAGGCAGTGGTCGTTTTGGAGGTGTGTTTGGGGTCGTTATCATGTTGGAATACTGCCCTGCAGCCCAGTCTCCGAAGGGAGAGGATCGTGCTCCGCTTCATTATGTCACAGTACATGTTGGCATTCATGGTTCCCTCAATGAACTGTAGCTCCCCAGTGCCGGCAGCACTCATGCAGCCCCAGACCATAACATTCCACCACCATGCTTGACTGTAAGCAAGACACACTTGTCTCTGTACTCACCTGGTTGCCGCCACACACGCTTGACACCATCTGAACCAAATAAGTTTAACTTGGTCTCATCGGACCACAGGACATGGTTCCAGAAATCCATGTCCTTAGTCTGCTTGTCTGCAGGAAACCGTTTGCGGGCTTTCTTGTGCATCATCTTTAGAAGACGCGGACATTATCACTTAGGGGGGTACTCACTTTTGTGGCCAGCAGTTTAGACATTAATGGCTGTGTGTTGCACTATTTTGAGGGGACAGCACATTTACACTGTTATACAACATTGTTATAACACTCACTAATTTACATTGTAGCCAAGTGTCATTTCTTCAGTGTTGTCACATGAAAAGATATACTTAAATATTTACAAAATGTGAGGGGGTGTACTCACTTCTGTGACATAATGTATGTATGTATATGTATGTATTTTTATTAAGAAATTGTGTATCGCAGCCCAATGCAATGTGACTCCAGACGGCTTACAGGAATAAAATACAGAAGCCAATCAACCCCATATATAGCAAATAGCAAAATACAAGACTTTGACATTTGGCGTACTCCCACATCATTGCATTCCCCACCAGACTGAAAAGGACGCAGGTGTCTCTCTGCTGCACAGCCCTTTCTCCGTGTGGCAAAGTCAGAGCTGCAAGCAGAGGGTGAGTTGCAGTCCCAAGCTGCCAACCTTTTATCGCCCTCTTCAGCTGCAATTAGAAAAGATTTGAATCTGCAGCAATGCCTTGAACTCCTCTGCCAGGAAAACCTCTCGTGATAAGAAATTGTGTATCGCAGCCCAATGCAATGTGACTCCAGACGGCTTACAGGAATAAAATACAGAAGCCAATCAACCCCATATATAGCAAATAGCAAAATACAAGACTTTGACATTTGGCGTACTCCCACATCATTGCATTCCCCACCAGACTGAAAAGGACGCAGGTGTCTCTCTGCTGCACAGCCCTTTCTCCGTGTGGCAAAGTCAGAGCTGCAAGCAGAGGGTGAGTTGCAGTCCCAAGCTGCCAACCTTTTATCGCCCTCTTCAGCTGCAATTAGAAAAGATTTGAATCTGCAGCAATGCCTTGAACTCCTCTGCCAGGAAAACCTCGCATGATTTTATTATGCATAGAAAACTGCTGTTGAGGGTATAAAGCCTGCCAGGATGGCAACTGTCCAGAAGGGGGGAAATTACTCTTCCAGCCCTCTCCTGACATGGAAAAGAATATGGGTGGTTCTGGGGTTGCAACAGCAATTAGTGCTAGTGCTGTCAACCCTGAAGCTATTTTGGAAAGGCTGGCTGGAGCTGTGGGAATGGGAGGGGGGAATAGGGATAGCTGGGGATCTGTAGCCAAAATAAAATTCTCCTGGGAACCAAGGACGTTCTCACCAGGTGCTGGGGAGGCATGGACTGAAACCAGCTGGAGTTGGGTCTGTGACCTGGTTGGACCATGTGATGGACATGTGGACTGGGGGGAAGAATTTTGATTTTTAATTTGGGTGGGGAAAACCTCAGGACCTTCAGAGTCAGTTTTTCAGTAGATGTGCCAATATGACATGCCTAATAAATCTGGATTTTGAGGAGGAGCTTGGCCTTGGAGTTTTGATTGCATTGGGTCTGTTACTTGGAACCCTGACAAGAGCTGCTTTATCAGGAGGCAACTGGAGTTTCTGGTTTTTCTTTGAAGACGTTTTTGCTTCTCATCCAAGAAGCTTCTTCAGCTCTGACTGGATGATGGGGGATGGAAGGATTCCTAGTCCTTGCAGACAGCTGGTCATTTGCATTCTTTTGGAGAGTCTTTGAGGCCACCTGGATGTTTATCTCTGTCCTCAGGGTCACTGAGTAGTGCAAATGGGTGTGGAGCCTTCGTGGCCGCAGGATGTTTTCTGTCCTGTGTCCCTTCACTGTTCAAGACAGGCGCAGCCTGTTGGATGTGAGTCTGTTGTCCGTACCTCAAATTGAAGCGAAATGCTTCCTTTAATTTTTCTGGAAATCCATTGATATCATGACCTGGCTGACTGAGAATCTCCATATAGACAATTGGTACTTAGCAATTAAATTGCTAAGAAGGGATGGAGCACCAATAGGATATACCATGCCAGTTAGCATGGAAGTAAAAGAAACTGAAATCACAGAAGAGACAAGGGGTCAAGCTTCAGTCTTACCACCAGATGGATTCACAACTGGCTGACTAACCATACTCAACAAGTAGTCCGCAATGGGTCTAAGTCTACATGGAGAGAAGTAAGCAATGGGGTACCACAAGGTTCCGTCTTAGGCCCAGTACTCTTTAATATCTTCATAAATGGCCTAGATGAGGGAATAGAAGGGGAACTAACCAAATTTGCAGATAATACTACCACCCCCCACCCCGAGGTCAAACACAACCCTGATGCGGCCCTCAATGAAATCGAATTTGGCACCCCTGGTCTATAGAAAGCGGTAAATGAAGTTCCATCCTTTTGTAATGGCAATGCCCTCGTGTATGTATCGTATGTATGTGGATGCTTCATCACTGGAGGCTTTCAAGAAGAGACTAGACAACCATTTGTCTGGACTGGTATAAGGTGCCTTCCAACTCTGTTATTCTATGTTCTGTAGAAGTGACAGAGATCAATTCACCATTCTGATGACCAGGTTAGATGTTACTGACTTCCGATCACCAAAAGTCTTGGCATCCAGTTTGCACTGGGTTCATTTCTATTAAAAAAAACCCTAATTTGGAATAAATTTTCCAAAGCACCCGAAAACCAGACAGGGAATAATGGATGGAAACTGACCAAGGAGATATTCAACCTGGAGATAAGGAGAAAGTTTCTGACAGTGAGAGCAATCAACCAGTGGAACAGCTTGCCTTCGGAGGTTGTGAGAGCTCCAACACTTGAGACTTTCAAGAGGAAATTGGACTGCCATTTGTCTGAAATGGTGTAGGGACTCCTGCTTGACCAGGGGGTTGGACTAGAGGACCTACAAGGTCCCTTCCAACTCTGTTACCTTCTCTAAGTTGCAGAGGCAGGTTTTGATGAGTTATCCTGCACGCACACACACACTCCAAGAAGAAAAGTTATCGGAAATCAAGGGGGGGGGGTGCACGCTCTCTTTTCCTATTTGCACGTCATTTCTAGCATCCCACCCACCCCTCGAAAGGGAGCTTTCCTTTGGTTTAGTTGCCGCTTCCGGCAAACGAAGCTTCGGGCTCAGCTCCAGGGACAAGGAGTGCCCCCTTGGGGGACCTGAATGAAAAGGTTTAGGATGGAGCCTCAGGGAGAAAAGCTATCGATGAGCTCGATGGGAGTCAAATGGGACTTGATGGCACTTAAGGAAGCACGGCATCAATGAGAACGCCTTCGGGTAGAACGAGCATGTTCTTCCGCCTTATGTCGCTAGATGGCGCGCTACAGAGAAACAACACTCGGTTCAGCGGCGGCTGAGCTATTCTAGGGAAGGGGCAGAGGCTGAGATTGAACGGGTTGAAACGATAGAGTAGTGGATTGCTAGAGCGGATGTAGAGAGACGAGGAGGCGAAGGGCAGAGTAACTTCCTCTTCCGGGTCACCCACGGGAGGATAATGGTGTCGGCGGAGCCTCTTGTGCTGCTTGAAGAGTGGAAGCGGCTCCTGGGAGGTGAGTGGAGGGCAGGTCGGAGGAGAAGCCGGGAGCAAGTCGGGCCCTTTGGGAGCAAGTCGGGCCCTCCATGGCGTAGATGCAGAGGAAGCAACGAGGGTGAAACGTGTTGGCTGCTGTTGCTGCATATTCTTTCTCTCCCCAAATGTTATCCTTATACTCCGTGATTTTCTGCTGGGAGTTTGGGGAGGTTTAAAAAATTTAATTTTTTAACCGCCCATCTCCCTCGCCTTTCACGTAACACTTCATTCCTTGTTATTGACATGTTGTTTTCCTGGCAAGCAAGGAGTTTCATGAGCAAAACGGATGCTTTCAATGTTGCATAGTATTTGGGCACCATTTCGTCTGTTAATGTCCCCAGATTTCTAAAACCGGATCAAAAAATTTGAGTGAATGCATTTCTGGGGCATTTTGCACACTGAAGTACACATAATTGTTTACATGAACAAATTCTTAGTTGTGTATTTCTGTGTGAATAGACATGCATATATGTGTGATTTACTACGATTCTTTTTACAAGGCTTTCAAACATTTCTTTGAAAAGTGTCTTAGTTTAATTTACCAAATACAGGCAACTTCTTTTCGAGCTCCCTTTTTCTAGACATTGCTATGTACTGTCTCACTCGCTTTGACTTAATGGACATTTCTGTGCTAAGCAAAATACAGAAACATATGGCATTTAGCAGACTTAAAATCTTACACATGGCTCTGGCCAGCAAGAGTGAGGCTAGTTCCCTAGGAGCCGCTGGCCTGCTGGTGCTTCTGTGTCCTAAATCCTTTGGAGCCAAAGGAAATCAGTCATAAAATTTTGGGATGTAGAGAGGTTTTGAGGGTGATTGAGAGCCAACAACTAAATCGCAGGACACTTTAAATCAGTTTTCTACAAACTACCGCCCTCCAAATATTTTTCGCAAGCTGCCTGGGAATACTCAATGCTGGAATCTAACTTGTCTTGAAATTGGGAAGGCTGCTCAGAGGAATTCTGCCCTCTAGTGAGATTTAGGCCCTGCAAAAATGCAGATGGAAAAATAATATCTCCTATTTACTGTGTTTCCCGGAAAATAAGACCGGGTCTTTATTAATTTTTGCTAGAAAAGACCCATTAGGGCTTATTTTTTTCACACAAGCAGCTGCGTAGTGTGTCTGGGGGACTGGTGCTGCCACAATGATGTGAAGAAGGGGGCGGGGCAGGGTTGGCACCACACTGCGACTCCCGCACGCTCGCCGCCTCCTGTGTGAAAAAGAAAAAGCGGGTGGAGTGTGGGAAAAGGTCCATCCAGGAAAAAGAAAACGGAAAGGCAGAAAGAACCGGGCAAAAGGTCACACCCTTCTGCCTGCTAGGTCGCTTCACCCTTCCGGAGAGAAGCCAAAGTTTCGATTCCGTTTCGGGGCTGGAAGACAGAGCGGGGTACACAGGCAGGCTGACCTGCGGAGCGTGGCCAGCCTTGCTCGGCCTTCCAGGCCAGGAAGGTGACCACTGGCTCCCCCTGGGCCCTTTTCATCCTTCCTGCAGCCGCAGTCCACCCCTGGCCCTGCAAGGCCACTCATCTGTATACAGGCCCTGTCCGGATACTATTGGTGCGGTGGGACTTGTAGAGCCCTGATGCTGGTGGTGTCAGCGGCTGGAGCAGCCCCTTCCCCATCTCACCCGGTGGCCAACATCATCTTCCAGCTCCGCCACAAATGTTGGACAAGCAGCATTGGAGCACGACATTGGACAGCGGGAGCAAAGTACATAGGGGCTGCAGCACGGCATCACCACCGCCCCACCCTATGCTTTGTTCATTCGTAGCCCTGCAGCAATTGGCTGCCCTGAGTGGATTCAGCTCACCCTCCTGAAACTGTCTGCAGAGAAATCAATCCCCTCTTGTTGAGTTGGAGTTTTGGAGCAGCAACGGACAGAGCCTTGGAGCCTTGAGTGGGTTTCTTGCCTCTTTCCCGCTGCAGGAGTAAAGCGAATAAGCATGTCCCGGCCACTTCCATGGCAACCGGCAGTAGAAGAGGAGTGGCAGTAGGAGGCGCCTGGTTTTCTGCTGCGTGAGACGAGGAAGGTGCTGGTCCGGCCGCCGCCATCACCAGCATCAGGGCTCTGCATGCCCCGCCGCCCCAACAGTATCCTTGGCCACCCATCTGGATGGGGCCCACATGGAGATGGGTGGCTTTGTGGGGCCCAAGGTTAATTGCGGCTGCAGGAAAAGTGGAAAGGTCCCGCAGGAGTCAGCGGTCTCCTTCCTGGCGGGGAAGGTTGTGCATCACTATCACCGAACAGATCGGGTAAGGCAGGAGGCAGGGTGGGGGTAGTGCCATACTGTGAGCTCTGCGCGATCTGCCCCTACCATCCAACGTTGTCCTCCAGCGCTCGTCTTGCTTTTCCTGTCCATGCTTGTTCGCTTTACTGCATGCAGCGGGAAAGAGGCAACAAAACCCACTCAAGGCTCTGTCCGTTGCTGCACCAAAACGCCAACTCAATGAGACGGGATTGATTTTCTGCAGACGGTTTCAGGAGATGCACAGAATCCACTCAGGACGGTGAGTTGAGCCCTGGAGCCTTGAGTGGGTTTCTTGCCTCTTTCCCACTGCAGGAGTAAAGCAAACAAGTGTGTCCCCGCCACGGCCACCGGCGATGGAACGGGAGCGGAAGCAGGAGGAAAGGGGCTGCTCCAGCCGTTGCCAGCATCAGGGCTCTGCAGGCCTAGCCGCCAGTCCAATAGTATCCATGGCTACCCATCTGGACGGAGCCCGCATGGAGATGGGTGGCCTTGCAGGGCCCAAGGGGGGCTGCGGCTGCCGGAATGATGGAAAGGGCCCTGCGGGAGGCAGCGGTTTCCTTCCTGGTGAGAAAGGCTGTGCAAGGCCAGCCTGGGCTATGCAGGACAGGCTGCCTCTGTGTCCTGCTCTGTGCTCCACCCCAGGAGAAGAAGTAACATTAGTAACAAGGTTTCCTATTTGTAAATTAAAGGCATTAAATTAAGCCCACAAACTTGCCTCTTCCTGTGTTGGCCATGCCCACGCCCACCTTCAGGGCTGAAGATCTCACCTGTTACTTATTTTTGGGGTAGGGCTTATATTAGGCGCAAACTATACTAAGGCTTATTTTCTGGTTTGGTCTCGTTTTCGGGGAAACATGGTAGATGTCTTCGGAAGCAACATGGGTGGGCACTTCAAGGTTTTGTTCTTTATTTCATTCCAGGTAATCCTCAATTTAGGATCACAATCGAGCCCAAAATTTCTGTTGCTAAGTGAAACATATTAAGTCAGTTTGCCCCATTTTACAGCCTTTCCTGGTGTACTTGTTAAATGAATCACTGCAGTAGTTAAATCAATCAAACTGTTGAAATGAATCTGGCTTCCGAATTGCCTTTGCTTGTAAAAAGGTTGCGAAAGGGGGTCATTTTACCCCAAGGCACTGGAGTATAATATACTGTATTTTTCGGAGTATAAGATGCTCCAGAGTATAAGACGCACATTAGTTTTTGGGGAGGAAAACAAGAAAAAAAAATTCTGCCTCTGCCTACCAGCATCCATTGGTATTCATCTGGCTAGCGTCCTTACAGCAAACAGCCTGGTCAGCTTTAGCACGTTATTGCAGCCTGATTCAGCACAAGCAGCTGATTGGCGGGTGGATCGGCCTCCCAGAATACCCCCAATCAGGCTGCGGGGGATCGCCGCAGCCCATTGCCGCCTCCGCATGTTGCGCATTTGGCCTCCGCGCATCGCATTTTCAGCCTCTGCACACTCCGTTTTAGACCCATTCCAGGCTGCGGGGATCGCCACAGCACATCGCTGCTTCCGCGTGTCACATTTTCGCCTCCGTATGCCATGTTTTTGGCCTCTGCGCGTCACGTTTTTGGCCGGTTCCAGGCAGCGGGGAGGCCAAAAACGGGGCATGCAGAGGCTGAAAACACGACACGTGGAGGCCGGACACGCAGAGGCAGTGATCGGCAGCGATGTGCTGTGGCGATCCCCACAGCCTGGAATGGGTCTAAAACGGAGCATGCAGAGGTCGAAAACACGACGTGCGGAGGCTAAAAATGGCCGAAGCGTGGGGGCCGGTGGGTGGGCGGGGCTTCGGCAACATTTGCTGTATAAGACGCACCACAATTTTCACCCACTTTTAGGGGAGAAAAAAGTGTGTCTTATACTCCGAAAAATACGGTAAATATGAGTTAATTGCCAAGCGACTGAATTTTCATCACATGACCACAGGGATGCTGCAAGATTCGTAGGTGTGGAAAAAAATGGTTATAAGTTACTTTTTCAGTGCTGTTATAACTTCAAACAGTCACTGAAAGAACTGTTGTAAGTGGACGACTACCTGTACTGGTAGACCCCAGGTTACGAGTGTTCCCCTAGCGAATGTTCAAAGCTACGTAATAAGCGCCCCCTAGCATTTACGAACAAGTCCCGAAACCACGAATCTTGCAGCACCTGCAGCAGATGTTTGCCCTTACGAACAACTGCGAAGGCGCTGCAACATTCGCCCTGCACGTTGCCAGCCAAAATGCAGCTTGTGAGGCGTGAATCAGCCCCTCCGGAGCTCCATTCGGTCCTCCACCGGTTGTTCCTGGCACGTTGCAGGCCGAAATGGAGCTTCTGAGGGAAGGATACTCCAGAAAGTTTAAAAACTCTTCTCCTTCCTCAGCAGATGAGAGACAAAAGAGAGAATAACAAGAACAAAGTTTTGAGCTGGAAAAAATAAGGGTATGTGGAACTGAAGCAAACATTACCTAAGATGTCAAGGGGGATAATATCGAAATAAAGAAACAGTGCAAATACCTGGAAGTCAGTGGAAAGGAAAAGGTTCCTTGGACAGCCAAAATGGACAGGTATTAATGAAAATCTTTCACGAAGGAAAGACTGGCTTGAATCAAAGAACCTCCAAGTAAGAGATCACAAATATTTTTGGCCTCCACAAAAATCCAAGAATATCAGTGTTGGAAAAACAACACAGACAGTTTAATGTGGGAGAAAAACAGATTGTAGATCACAGCTGACTATGCATAAGAGGATCCATCAAATGAAAAGCCATAGAAATGTTTGGAATGAGGCAAAAGCTTTACTCAAAAAAACTTCCTCGTGATTCATGGAAGCACGCATACCGAAGAGAAGCTCTACCAGTGCTCCCAATGTGGCAAAAGATTTAGCATGCAGACCAATCTGGTGAGACACAAGAAGACTCAAACTGGGGGACAAACTCTTTGAATGTCCGTCTTGTGCGAAAAGTTTCACTAGGAATTCTGACCTGGTGATACACAAAAGGACTCACACAGGAGAAAAATCATAAGAATGTTCAGATTGTGGGAAAAGTTTCAGTCAGAATTCCCACCTGGTGGATCATCAGAGGACTCACTCAGGAATGAAACCATATAAGTGCTGTGATTGTGGGAAAGGTTTCTCTCAGAATTCGAGCCTGGTGGTACACCAGAGGACTCACACAGGAGAGAAACCATACAAGTGTCCGGATTGTGAGAAAAGTTTCAGTCTCAATTCCAACCTGGTGATTCACCAGAGGACTCATACGGGAGAGAAACCATATGAGTGTCCAGAATGTGGGAAAAGTTTCAGTCAGATATCCCACCTGGTGAGACATCGGAGGACTCACACAGTAGAAAAACCATATGACTGTTCGTATTGTGGGAAAAGTTTCCAGGATAATTCCAACCTGGTGATTCACCAGAGGACTCATACAGGAGAGAAACCATATGAGTGTCCAGATTGTAAGAAAACTTTCAGTCAGAAGTCCCACCTGGTGGAACACAGGAGAGAAACCATATGAGTGTCCAGAATGTGGGAAAAGTTTCAGTCAGAATTCCAACCTGGTGATTCACCAGAGGACTCATACGGGAGAGAAACCATATGAGTGTCCAGATTGTGGGAAAAGTTTCAGTCAGAATTCCCACCTGGTGAGACATCGGAAGACTCATACAGTAGAAAAACCATACGAATGTTCGTATTGTAGGAAACGTTTCCAGGATAATTCCAACCTAGTGATTCACCAGAGGGCTCATATGGGAGAGAAACCATATGAGTGTCCAGAATGTGGGAAAAGTTTCAGTCAGATATCCCACCTGGTGAGACATCGGAGGACTCACACAGTAGAAAAACCATATAAGTGTTCGGATTGTGGGAAAAGTTTCCAGGATAATTTCAACCTAGTGATTCACCAGAGGACTCATACAGGAGAGAAACCATATGAGTGTCCAGATTGTAGGAAAAGTTTCAGTCAGAATTCCCACCTGGTGAGACATCGGAGGACTCACACAGGAGATAAACCATATGAGTGTTTGGATTGTGGGAAAAGTTTCCAGGATAATTCCAACCTGGTGATTCACCAGAGGACTCATACAGGAGAGAAACCATATGAATGTCCAGATTGTAGGAAATGTTTCAGTCAGAATTCCCACCTAGTGGAACATCAGAGGACTCACACAGGAGAAAAACCATATGAGTGTCTTGAATGTGGGAAAAGTTTCAATCAGAATTCCCATTTGGTGATACACCGGAGGACTCACACAGGAGAGAAACCGTATGAATGTCCGGATTGTGGGAAAGATTTCAGTACTAGGTCTAGCCTTATAAATCATGTAAGGTTACACATAGGGGAGTAACCATTCAAATGCCCAGATTGCAGACAAAGATTGTTTGGCACAAAATTCCTCCTTTATCACACACAAGAAATTGCACTTGAGGCAAAATTTGATGTGTGTAGAGGAATCTTGAATTTTGGTTCTTGTCTCTCATTTGAATCCCAGCTGAGCAATTTACCATTTAATTTATTGTATGATTCTTTTTGGAATAGAATGGAATTTCTGAAGGGGATGCTGCAATGGTTATGATAAAAATGGTCATAAGTCAATTTTTTCCATGCTGTTGTAACTTCACATGGTCGCTAAATGAAATATTATAAGTCCCAGACTATCTCCCCGGCCATTCTATGTAGATGTTAAAAAGCAACAGGAACAGGCTTAAGCCCGAATGCATCCCAAATTTCAGGGCAAAGACTTTTATTTTGCATACAAATAATACAAACATGATACATATACAGTAGAACCTCTGGTCACGAACGCTTCTGACTATGACCAAATCGGGGATTTTTGTAAGCGCCAAATTTCCTGTTTGTTTACAAACAACAGTGACCCACATGTGGCCGTTGCATTAATTTTGGTTAGGTTTGGGTCACGACCAAATCGGATTGCGACCAAAGTTATGGAACAAATTATGGTCGTGACCAGAGGTTCTACTGTAACTCTAAATACAAAAGAAGGGGGGGAAATAAAAAGAAGGGAAAAAATACAAATATTACAGTGCACACACACCCCAGAGACCATTTTTTTCCTTATATTTCTTCTATAACAACTAAAAGACACACAATATATTCCAATTGTGCCCTTATCCACTCCAGAACAACATATATTCTTGAGTAGGTTTATTCCCTTTGCCTTCCACCCCCCATATTTCATTATAATTGTTTATTTAAATTATCCCTTTTTTAAATTTAATTTCTGTTGTTAATTTATCATTTGCTGCCATACTCCAAATTTAATTTACCACTCATTTCTTTGAATATCCCAATTTCGTCCCCAATATTTAGCCATCACATGGTCGCTAAATGAAATGTTATAAGTGCCAGATTACCTGTACATAATTCGGTATAAGGTGGATGGCCTCCCCGGCGGTTCCATGTAGATGTGAAAAAGCAACACCAACAGGCTTGAGTCTGAGGCCATCCCAAATTTCAGGGTCAAGACTTGGCCTCTTCTACCCACACTGGAAACAGCCATGGAGGCAGAAGTAGTGCCTCCCATTTCCAGTCCTGAAAAGCTGGTCCAGAAGGATATCCTGGTTGATGGTACTGAAACCTGATGGGAAGTCTAGGAAGGACATAATGGTTGCATCCCGTCTATCTCAAACCCTCCAACAAAAGTCCATGAGAATTGCAACCAATGGCATTTTGGTGATGTGCCCCAACCGGAACCCAGACTAAGAAGGGCCCAGGTGTCTTTCCTCCTGCACAGCCCTTTCTCCGGGTGGCAAAGTCAGAGCTGCAAGCAGAGGGTGAGTTCGAGTCCCAGGCTGCCAACCTTTCATTGCCCTCTTCAGCTGAACTTAGAAGAGATCTTAATCTGCAGCAAAGCCTTGAACCCGTTAGGCCAGGAAAACCTCTCATGAGTTTCTTAGGCAAAGTACTGTTGGAGGTATAAAGCCGGCCAGGATGCCAACTGTCCAGAAGGGGGGAAATTACTCTTCCAGCCCTCTCTTGAGCTTGGAAAAGAAATAGGGGCATTTCTCGGATTGCGACAGCAGTTGGTGCCAGGATTTCCGTTGTTATGCAATGAGGTTATAAAAAATGACATCACATGACCACATTGCTTAGCGAGGGAAATCCTGGCAGTTCCAGTTGCCATGGCTATTCCAGCACCCCGTGGGTCATTAAGTGAGGACCTCATGTGATTTGGATGTGGGAAGAAGTAGGAGTCCCAGGCAAGCGGGTCAGCAGCTGAGAGCTACGGGCAAGTGGGTGGTCTCCATTCCTGCTCCTTTCTGGGCCTGGGAGAGGAATTGTGAGCCAATGATTAAAGCCCAGGACTCTTTCAATAAGCTTTCTAAAAAGTAGCACCCTCCAAATCTTTTGTCCAAGATGCCTGGGAATATTCAATTCTGGAATCTTCATTCCTCTGGAAATTGGGAAGGCTGCTCAGAGGAATTCTGCCCTCTAGTGAGATTTAGGCCCTGCAAGAATGCAGATGGAAGAATAGTAGATGTGTAGATGTGCTTGGAAGCAATGTGGGGTGGGGGAAAATTCAATCAGTCCCATATTTTATTATTTTATTAATGGGATGAAGTTGGCAAACGTTTAAATCTGATGCAGCACCTGGTAATCCTGTGAAGCTAAGTAGGATTAAGCTTCACTCTTCAAGCTTCTCTCAATTGCAAAGATAGTTTTGGGGAGTTATCCTGCCCCCCCCCCAAGATGGAGAACTGGCTGGAATAGCCTCCATGCATCCCCAAGGGAGGTGAGCTTTCTTGTTCCTGATGGCACATTGTTCCCCCCACCCACGGATGCTTTCCCTGGTTTAGTTTTTGCAAAAGAAGCTCCGGGCTCAGTTGCAGTGACGATGAGGGCGTCCCTCCGAGACCACAAAGGACAGACGGGCTAGATCCTCCTGTGGAGAAAAGTTATGGATGTGATGGCTAAGAGTGGAAAACACACTTCATTAAAAAATCTTAAAAGCATCAGATAGGGATGGAATGAGTGTATTTTCAGTCTTATGTCACTAGATGGAGCTCTAACACCACACCAGGCCTGGTAAACTCTCATTGGTGGTGGCTGAGATCTGACATCCAATGGGAGTGAATGAGTTAAAACCAGCGAGTGTTGCTAGAAAGGATGTGGAGGAGACAGGGTGAATAAAAATCGATGTTTTTTTTAAGAAAATAAAAAAAATAGGATTTTTAAATTTTAAATCGGATTTGTATTTATTTTTATCAAATGTATTTTAATAAAATGCTTTTGGAATAAAAATCTATCTAAAGATAGTTTTCTATTTAAGATACATTAATTTAGTTTATTCAGCATGAAATGGAGCTTAGTTATGCAACATGAGGCTGTATATTCTGCAATATTTACACTTTTGGTAAACTCATTCAATGAATCCAAGCTCTGCAAGCTAAATAGGAAACCTTCATTTTGTTTGCAAATAATAATATTAAAGATTCTAACTACCAGCAAGAATGAGTCCTTACATTTAAAGAGCACCTGTCATTTGAGATCCATCATGGCAGCGTCTGTTAGCGGGCATCCACTCACCTGCTGCCCACCATGTTCCTCACCTTGTGTCACTGTCCCATCACCAGCCATCCCATTAAGGTGAATGGGACTGTTGGTGAGTCAACAGCGTGTGAAGGGAGGAGCCGCTGCGGGACAGATGACAGTTACTCTTTAAAAATTATTATTTAAATCCAGGTGATTTAAATAAAGCCTTTTTACTAGTGATTTAAATAACTAGTAAAAAGGTTTTATTTAAATCACCTGGATTTAAATAATTTTTAAAGAGTAACTGTCATCTCTGTCCCACAGCAGCTCCTCCTCTGATTGGAAGTTCCTCTGCCTGTAATCTCTCCTACCAGGGTGGATTTGATTTAAATCACGGTTTAAATCAAATCCACCCTGGTAGGAGAGATTACGGGCAGAGGAACTTCCAGCTCACCCATAGGAGGATGGAGGCGTGGGGGGTGCCACTTCCATGTTTAGCTAACAAACATGGTATTTTCTAGTGTAGCCTCATCAATGTATTAACCAGATTTAACTGTACTTAAGGCAGCATTTAAAAAAAAAAAAAGCTGTTGAGGACCTTTTGTGAGGTTCAGTTGTGTAGGCAGTCCTCGCTTACCATTTCTTCCCTGAGTCTTCAGAGTTACTATGGCACTATAAAAGCAGACATACACCTGGTCTACAAATTTGTGGCCATGGTGGCACTTCTTTAGTGACTGCACTTCAACACTTACTGGGGTTCTGAAGGTGCAGGAAAAGGAGTTGTACCAATTCTGCCACAGGTGCACATTTATGATCCTGTTTGTGACCTTCCCAAGCTATCTTCTGACCAGGGGATGCTGGCAAGACGTTGCCAGTCACAGTCATGTGAAATTGCCTTTAACAACCCACAGTGATTAGGTTAACAACGGCAGAGGAGCAGATGTAGGTTGGCACTGACGTGACATCATGTTTAATGATCAGGCGTCTTAGTGACACAGATGCCAGTCCCAATTGTGGTCACTAAGTGTGGACTACTCGCATTGGGATGTCATTGGATTGTGGACGGGTGGAGCACAGAGCGGGGCATACAGGCAGGCTGCCCTGCGAAGTTCCGGCCGGCCTTGCCTTGCCTTACCTGCAAGGAAGGAGACTGCTGGCTCCTGCCGGGCACTTTCCATCATTCCTGCAGCCGCATCCCCCCTCGGGCCCCGCAAGGCGACTCCTCTCTGCACAGGCCCTGTCTGGATGGGTGACCAAGCATACTGTTGGGGCAGTGGGACTTGCAGAGTCCTGATGCTGGTGGCAGTGGTGGCCGGAGCAGCCCCTTCCCTGTCTCACCTGGGAGCAGCGACCAGTGAGGCACCTTCCGCTGCTGCTCCTGTTCCACTGCTGGTTGCTGTGGCAGTGGCCGGTATTCCTGCCGCTGCTGTGCCGCTGCCACCTCACCCCACTGTCAGCCGTGGGGGTGGGCAGCACAGGAGGTGGCGGGCGCGGGGGTCTTAATTTAATGCTTTTAATTTACAAATAGAATACCACTTCTTCTCCTTCTCTTCTTTCTTGGCCTCACTTTTTTCCTTCTCCTTTTCCTTGTCATCTTTCCTGTCCTTACATTCCCCCTCCTTCTTCTCGGTGTCTCTTTTGGCAGTCTTGTTGATGAGGTTGTGCAGCACTACCACCCAACAGATCAGGCAAGGCAGGAGGTTGGGGTGGGGTTGGCGCCACACCATAGCCCCTATGCCCTCCGCCCCTGCCGTCCAACATTGTCCTCCAGCGCTGCTCTAGCTTTGCCCATCCAGGCTTGTTCACTTTACTCCTGCAGCGGGAAAAAAGGCAAGAAACCCACTCGAGGCTCCAAGGCTCTGTCCGTTGCTGCGCCCAAAGGCCAACTCGATGAGACGGCATTGATTTTTCTGCAGACGGTTTCAGGAGGGTGCGCTGAATCCACTCAGGGCGGCAAATTGCTGCAGCGGTACCACCGAACGGATTAGGCGAGGCATGGGGTGGGGCAGGGGTGGCGCCGCACCATAGCCCCTGCTGTCCAACATCATCCTCCAGCTGTGCCACAAATGTAGGATGAGCAGCACTGGAGGACAACGTTGGACAGCAGGGCGGATCATGCAGGGGCACGGTGCGGAGCCACCACCCCCTCCCGCCCCATGCCTCGCCTGATCTGTTTGATGGTAGCACTGCAGCAATTTACCGCCCTGTGTGGATTCAGCGCACCCTCCTGAAACTGAAAAAGCAAGCATTGGAAGGAAACTAATCAAGGAGAGAAGCAACCTGGAATTGAGGAGAAACGTCCTGACAGTAAGGACAACTAAGCAGAGGAAGAGCTTGCCTTCAGAAATTGTGGGTGTTCCATCATGGGAGGCTTTTAAAGAAAGACTGAACAGCTACCTGTCTGAAATGGTATAGGTTCTCTTGCTTGAGCAGGGGGTTGGGCTAGAAGACCTATAAGGACCCCTTCCAGCTCTATTCTGAATCTGAGATTTGGGAGATTTAAAAAATCTTTATTTGTCATATTTCATAACCGCCCATCTCCCTCAGTCTTCACGTAACACTGCATTCCTTGTGATTTTATTGAGATGTTGTTTTCCTGGCAAGTAAGGTGTGTCATGGGCAAAATGGATGCTTTAAATCTTGCATTAGGATTTGGGCAACATTTCATCTCTTAATGTCCCTACCTTTCTAAAATTAGATAATGCACTTCTGGGATACTTTACACACTGAAACACCCATAGATTTTCTATATACATAAATTCATGACTTTGTATTTCTGTCGGCCTATGTGTCCATATATGTGTGACGGGTGAGTTCTAATTTTTTTTTTACTACCGGTTCTGTGGGCGTGGCTTATTTTGTGGGTGTGGCTTGGTCATGTGACGGTGGATGTGGCTTCATGGTCATGTGACTGGGGGGGTGGCTTGA
>QLTV01001522.1:250061-271386 GCA_003457575.1 Thermophis baileyi
ACTCTTGTGTTTCTCCACATTCATATAGTGCAGTGGTTCTCAACCTTTCTACTGCCGTGACCCCCCCCGCCACCGCGACCCCTTCCCCGCCCCCTCCCCGTGCGGGATGAGGTGACAAAGGGGGCGTGGCACCAGGGGCGAAATGCTCCGGGTTCGGGCTTGCCTGCCGGTCGCCGGACAGCTGATAGCGTGGAAGTGGGAGACTTCGCCCGGACGCCGCCATTTGGGTTATTTTAACCTCTGCGCATGCGCAAAGCATTCTGCGCATGTGCAGAGGGTAGAAGAACCCAAATGGCAGCGTCCGGGCTACCAGCTGTCCGGCGACCCGCAGGCACGGCCGAACCGGGACCTTTTCACCTCTGCAGTGACGGTGGCACCAAGATGTTGTTAATTGATAATTGTTTTTACTATGGTTTTTTTAACGGTTTTTTATATTGTTGTGAGCCGCCCAGAGTCCCTTGGGAGTTGGGCGGCATACAAATTTAATAAATAAATAATAAATAATAATGGTGGGCTAACGCGCGCGGCGACCCCTATGAAATGGTCGTTCGACCACCAAAGGGGTCGTGACCCACAGGTTGAGAACCGCTGGTCTAAGTGCTATTGCTGTAATAAAAAAATTGTTTTAAAGGTGATGACCTTGAATTGCACCTTAAAGAAATGAATCCAGTGCAGCTTGCACTACAAAGATGGGCTACCTAGAGGCCTCCATTACTGTGTGCGCTGCTGCGTTCTGTACCAGTTGAAGTTTCTGGGTGGTCAGGTGCAGTACGAACAAGAGTAACCCGTGTGCAAGGCCTCCCGATCCAGGAAAGAGCATAATTGCCTCACCTGATTAATCTGTGCAAAGCCCCTCCCCCAGCCATGAACTCAAGCAGGATCTGTGAGTCCAGGAGGAGCCCCCAGGTTGTGCACCAGCTCAGTCGACAGGGTTGATCACATGATCCCAGGACTCTGCAGCTGTCACAAATAAGACTCAATTGCTGACTCTCTGAATTTTGATCATGGGACAATGGGGATGCTGCAGTGGTTGTGTGAAAAATGGTCACTTTTTTTCAGTGCTGTTGTAACTTCAAATGGCCGCTAAATGAAATGCTATAAGTCCAGGACCACTTGTACATAATTGGGCATCAAAGTATTGTTGGAAGAAATATCCATCTGGCTCAGTTCCAAGCGGGGAGAAAGACACTGGAAACATGGAGGCTGATTGGAAAGATGGTTTAATGGAGCAGAACCCTCAAGCTCATGGTGCTGGTGCAGCTGACCACATGGAGTTGAGAGAGAGAGAGAGGTATTTATACTCTCTCTTGGGCTTTGCACTTGAACTTCCTATTCCTGTGCAAGAATATGTATTCTATTGGTTGTTGTAGGGGTCACAGCTAACTTTGGAGGCTGTCTGAGTCCCAGGCTTGATTGAGGTTTGCTGGGTGATGCAATGTCCCCAGTGATTGTGCCATGTGGTGAGCTCTGCTGCTAGATGAGTTGATCCTATTGTGGCTGAAGGCTAACCCTACCTTTGTTCAGAACCAGACCTTGCTGCAGGCAGTAATGGATTATCAAATCTGCATTTCTAAAGCTGCACCAGCTCAGTAACTGCTGGGAGGGGGGAGCAGGGAGCTGAGGCTCTGAGTTCTGTCTCCAAGAGCATGTTTCTCAATTTCTCATCCAGGGAAATGTAATATTGTGCCTTTTTTAAATATTTCCTAAAATATTTCACTCTTCTAGGAGAGGGGTGGCTGCTAACTTTCTACAGTATGGAAGGCCTCCTCTAATGATTTTGTGTAGATGTTAAAAAGGCGCAGCGATAGACTTGATCCCTGGGGCACCCCAAATTGCAGGAGCCAAGAGTCGGCCTCTCTTCTCCTACCCACACTGACTGGAACCAGGCATGGAAGTAGAAATAGAACCACCATAATAAAGTGCCTCCCATTTCCAGTCCACAAAGCCGATCCCCATGATGGTGAACCTATGGCACATGTGCACAGGTGGCACACGAAACCCTCTCTGTGGGCACGTCAGCCGTCGCCCCAGCCCATCTCCACCACGCATGTGCACATGCCTCCCGCCAGCCAGCTGGTCTTCGGGTCTCTGCCGCGCATGCGTGGGGGGCGGGGCCTTCCCTGATCTGAGTATGAATGTCTGGATTGTGGGAAAGATTTCCGTTATAGATCTAGCCTTATAATTCATGTAAGGTTACACATAGAGGAGTAACCATTCACATAACCTGACTGCAGACAGTGTTTCACACAGAGTTCCTCCCTTATCACACACAAGGAATTCCACATGAGGCAAAATTTGATTTGTGTAGAGGAATCTTGAATTTCATTTCTTGTATCTTATTGGGAGCCCAGCTGAGCAATTAACCATTTAATTTCTTGCATGATTCTTTTTAGTGAAACATGTCTTGGTATCAAACATCAGGGAGAAATGGAATGGAATGGAATTGAATAGGAATAGGAATATAGAATAGAATATTTTTCTGTGTTCAAGTGTGAATTCCGACTTGGTGATACATAAGAGGACTCACACAGGAGAAAAACCGTATGAGTGTCCGGATTGTGGGAAAGATTTCAGTTGTAGGTGTAGCCTCATAAATCATGTAAGGTTACACACGGGAGAAACCATTCAAATGCCCAGATTGCGGAAAGTGTTTCACACAGAATTCCACCTTAATCACACACAAGAAATTACTCATTAGGTGAAATTTGATGTGTGTAGAGGTATGTTGAATTTTGTTTCTCTCATTGGAAGCCCAGCTGAAAAATTAACCATTTAATTTCTTGCTTGATCCTTTTTAGTCAAACCTGTCTTAGTATCAAAAAAAAAAGTGATCTGAACTTCCTTTCTCTGGCCCAGTACAGTCATTCCCTTTCATGGAGTTAAGGGAAACTGCTGTGCTGGGCCAGAGAAAGCGAGCTTGGATCTGTATTAGGACTGTTTGCCACCTTGGGTGTTTTCTACATATAATAAACGTGGGATATAAACATGTATGTATGTATGTGTTTTTATTAAGAAAATGTGTATGGCAGCCCATCTCAAGGTAATTCCGGAGGACTTACAGCAATAGCAATAGCAATAGCAATAGCAATAGCACTTAGACTTATATACCGCTTCATAGTGCTTTTACAGCCCTCTCTAAGCGGTTTACAGAGTTAGCATATTGCCCCCAACAATCTGGGTCCTCATTTTACCCACCTCGGAAGGATGGAAGGCTGAGTCAACCTTGAGCCGGTGAGATTTGAACCGCCGAACTGCAGCTAGCAGTCAGCTGAAGTAGCCTGCAGTACTGCACTCTAACCACTGCGCCACCTCGGCTCCTTAATCCAATATCATTTACAGCAATAGCATTTAGACTTATACACTGTTTCACAGTGCTTTACAGCCCTCTCTGAGCTGTTTAATAAAACCTTAATACCGACTAATCAACTCCATATATTTCAAATGGCAAAATGCAAAGCATCCACATTTAACATGTACTTGCCTTGCAAAAGTACAGGGCACGTCTAGCAAGGTTGATTGAATTTTGATGGTCAGGGAGTCCCAAAAGTGATTCTAGCTTTTGTTCAGATTAGACGTTCACCAAGCCTCGTGGCCTTATTAACTATGTTCATGTCAGGTGCTATTCTTGCTCAAAACTGGTAATCTTTCTCCTTGCAAGGAGTTAAACTGCAGAAATTAACCTCAGGATTAGTGAAATATAAATTTGATAATTAAAGAAATTCTAGAACTTCAGTGTCTCAAGCAATTCGTTGATGGGCAGCCTCAGCGGGGCCATTTTCCGGATTCATCTCTTTTTCTTCTGATTTCTTTAAAATGTTTATGTAGCCATTCATGTTATACCATATTCTGGCCAGCTCCAAATCAATAATTAACTTAAAAACCGTATTAACACCAAAACATTGAACTCCTCTGCTAGGAAAACCTCTCGTGATTTTCTTATGCATTACAAACTGCTGTTGAAGATATAAAGCCAGCCAGGATGCCAACTGTCCAGAAGGGGCGAAATGAGTCTTCCATTCCACTCCTGAAGTTGGAAAAGAAATATAGATGGCTCTAAGGTTGGGACTGCAGTTGGTGCCAAACTTTCCATTGTTAAACAGGGATGGGGCACCAATAGGAAATACTGTGCTGCTTAGCTAAACGTGGAAGGAAAAGAAAAGAAAATCCCACAAGAGACAAAGGGGCAAGCTTCACTTTTGCAACTTTGCTAAGTTGCAAGGAAAGTGTCCCTTGGTTTAGTTCTTGCAAAAGAAGCTCCTGCCTGAGTTTCACTGACGATGAGGGTGTTTCTTCAAGACCCCAAAGGACAGACTAGATCGTCTGGAGAAAAATTATGGATATGGTCCCTCACAGTGGAAAACAGCACTTTGCAGCATAACTGCTGCAGCATATTCTTTCTCTTCCCAAATGTATTATATTTATCAGAATCAAAATAGAGCTGGAAGGGATCTTGGAGGTCCTCTAGTCCAGCCCCCTGCTCAAGCCGGAGATCTTATACCATTACAGACAAGTGGATGTCCAGTTTCTTTTTAAAAACCTCCAGTGATGAAACACCCACAATTTTGTCAAAGAATGAAATAAGATTGGTTTGTCATGATCTGCTTTTAACAAACCCATGCTAGCTACTAGTTACAACTTTATTTGCTTCTACAGTAGATGTTCAGAGATCTGTTTTTTATTATTTTTTTCCAGTATCTTTCCAGGCATTGATCTTAGGCTGATTGGTTTGTAGTTTCCTGTGTCTCTTCCCCCCCCCCCCCCTTTTTTTTTTTTGCTGTTCCTTGCTTTTTTGCCAACCTCACATCACTAGTTGATTGTTTCTCTCCCCCCTCCCCTCCCTTTTTTTTTTTTGAAGATGGGAACTACACCAGCTCTTTTCCAATCATCTGGTAGTTCTCCAGTGCTCCAGGATTTTTCAAAGATATGATGCAATGGTTCTGAGATAACATTTGTCAGCTCTTCAGAACTCTGGGATGTAATCCATCAGGTCTTGGTGATTTACATTCATCAAGGTCAAACTTCTACCTGTAATTCTCTGCTGGGAGATGGGAGAGACTAAAATTTAAAGATAACAAGACAAAAACATGAAGAAGGATTGCTGAATTTGGGTATGGCTAGTCCAGAGAAAAGAAGGACTGGAGTGACATGATAGCAGTGTTTCAATATTTGAGGGGCTGCCACAAAGAGGATGGGGTCAATTTATTTTCCAAAGCACCAAAAGGCACAAGAAACAATGGATGAAAACTAATCAAGGAGAAAAGCAACCTGCAATTAAGGAGAAACTTCTAGTAGAACAATTAACCAGGGGAACAGCTTGCCTTCAGAAGTTGTGGATACTCCATCACTGGAGGTTTTTAAGAAAAGATGAGACAGCCACTTGTTTGAAATGGTATAGGATGATCTGCTTGAGCAGGGGGTTGGGCTAGAAGACCTATAAAGACCCTTCCAACTCTATTCTGAATTTGAGATTTGGGAGATTTAAAAAATATTTATTTTTCATATTGCCTAACCGCCCATCTCCCTCAGTCTTCATATAACACTTGATTCCTTGTGACTTTATTGACATGTTGTTTTCCTGGCAAGTGAGTTTCATGGGGGGGGGGAATCCCAGCAGAGACAGGGGGTCAAACTTCATTCTTACAGTTTCCTCAAGTTGCAGAGGGAAGTTTCCAGGAGTTATCCTGTACCCTCTCCCCCCCGCCCGACGAAAAAGTGCCTGGAACAAAAGGAAGGTACACTTTCTCCTTTCCAATTTGCACATCATTCCCCCCCCCACCTCCAAAAGGGAGCTTTCCTTTGGTTTAGTTGCCGTTTCTGGCAAACGAAGCTTCGGGCTCAGTTCCTGGGACAATGAATGCCCTCTTGGGGGACCTGAAAGAAAAGGTTTGGGATGGAGCCTCAGGGAGAAAAGATATCGATGAGCTCGATGGGAGTCGAATGGGACTTGATGGCACTTAAGGAAGCACGGAATCAATGAGAACGCCTTCGGGTAGAACGAGCGTGTTCTTCCGCCTTATGTCGCTAGATGGCGCACTACAGAGAGGCAACACTCCCGCCTACAAAAAAGTACCATACAATGGCGGCAGAGTTATTCTAGGGAAGGGGGAGAGGCTGGGCTGGAACGAGTTGAAAGGATAGAAAATTGGATAGCCAGAGAGGATGTGGAGGAGACGAGGTGAAGGACAGAGGAAGTTCCTCTTCCGGCTCAGGCACGGGAGTATTTTGGTGTCGGCGGAGCCTCTAGTGCCGTTTGAAGGGTCGAAGCGACTCCTGGGAGGTGAGTGGAGGGAAGGTCGGAGGAGAAGCCGGGAGAAAGTCGGGCCCTTTGGGTTCCTCCACGGCGTGGAAGCAGAGGAAGCAACTAGGGTGAATCGTGTTGGCTGCTGTTACATATTCCTTCCCTTCCCAAATTTTATTCCTCTGGGGCTGCATGACTTAAAACTGCTGCCTGTGATTTTCTGCTGGGAGATTTCGGACATTTAATTAAAAGGTCTATATTTTTCATATTTCTTAGCCGCCCAGTTCCCTCATCCTTCATGTAACACTTGATTCCTTGTGATATTATTGACATGTTGTTTTGATGGAAAGTGAGTAGTTTCATGGGCAAAACTGATGTTTTAAATCTTGCATAGGTTTTGGGCACCATTTCGTCTATTAGTGTCCCCTTCCCCCCTTTCTAAACTTAGATCAAACAATTTGAGCGTATGCACTTCTGGAACATTTTGCACACTGAAATAAAAATACATTGTCTACAAACATAAATTGATAGGTCTTTATTTCTGCGTGAATATGCATGCATATTTGTCTGATCTATCCAAGCCAAAAAGAATTTTATCAGATGAAACTACAATTTTGGTGATTGTTTTTTCATGCAAATGTATGGGGGTGGGGTTTTTTGCTGCTTTCTCATGTACTGCACTAATGTTCAAACAATAATGAAACTTAATTCATTACTATGTATTTTACAGATAAAGGGGATGCCAAGAAGAGCACTTTGGACAACAGAGAATGAGAAGCAGCATTAAAATGTAAAACAAGCCATCAGTGGAAATCTTTCAAACTTCCTCTGCAAATTGTAAAAAAAACTCCTCCTTCCTCAGCAGATGAGAGACAAGTGAGAGAATAAAAAGAAGAAAGTTTTCACCTGGGGAAAAAATAAAAGTATCTGGAACTCAAGAAAACATTACATGAAAAGTCAAGGAGGATAATTTCCAAATAAAGAAAAAGAAGGAAATACCTGGAAGTCTGGGAAGAAAAAATATCCCTCCAAGTAAGAGATCACAAATATTTTTGGCCTCCTCAAGAATCCAAGAATATATGTTGGGAAAACCCCACAGACTGCCTATTTTGGGAAAAACACAGATTGCAAATCACAGCTGATTATGCAGCAGACAATCCACCCAGTGAAAAATGATACAAATGTTTTCAGTGCAGCAAAAGCTTTACTCGGAAAAGCTTCCTCATAATTCATGAAATAACCCATACAGGAGAGAAAATCTACCAGTGCTTCCAGTGCAAAGAAAGATTAAGCATGAACACCAATGTGCTGAGATACAAGAAGATTTACACAGAGGAGACACACTTTGAATGTCCTGATTGTGGGAAAGGTTTCACACAGAACTCTGATCTGGTGATACACCAGATGTCTCACAGGGCAGAGAAACCATATAAGTGTTTTGAATGTGGAAAAAGTTTCACTTGGATCTGTCGCCTGAAGATACACCAGAGGACTCACAAAGGAGAAAAACCATATGAGTGCCAAGATTGTGGGAAAGGTTTCAATTGGAATTCTCTCCTAGTGGAACATCAGAGGATTCACACAGGAGAAAAACCCTATGAGTGTCCTGATTGTGGGAAAGATTTCTCTCGGAAATCTGACCTAGTGAAACATCAGAGGACTCACACAGGAGAGAAACCATATAAATGTCGTGATTGTGGGGAAGCTTTCAGTCAGAATTCCTACCTGGTGAAACACCAGAGGACTCATACGGGAGAGAAACCATATGAGTGTTCAGATTGTGGGAAAGATTTGAGTTGTAATTCCAACCTGGTGAAACATCAGAGGATTCACACAGGAGAGAAACCATATAACTGTCCTGATTGTGGGAAAAGTTTCAGTCAGAATTCCTACCTAGTGAAACACCAGAGGACTCACACGCAAGAGAAACCATATGAGTGTTCAGATTGTGGAAAAGGTTTCAAGTGGAATTCTGATCTAGTGATACACCAAAGGATTCACACAGGTGAAAAACCATATGAGTGTTTGCAGTGTGGGAAAAGTTTCATTCAACATTCTTACCTTGTGCGACATCACAGGACTCACACAGGAGAGAAACCATATAAGTGTCCAAATTGTGAGAAAAGTTTCACTCAGAATTGTGACCTGGTGATACACCTGAGGACTCACACGCAAGAAAAACCCTATGAGTGTTCAGATTGTAAGAAAGGTTTCCGTTGCAATTCCGCCCTGGTGAAACATCAGAGGACTCACACAGGAGAGAAGCCATATAAATGTAATGATTGTGGGAAAAGTTACGGTCAGAATTGTCACCTGTTGGTACACCAGAGAACTCACACAGGGGACAAACGGTATCAGTGTGTGGATTGTGGTAAAAGTTTCACTCGGAATTCTAACCTGGTTATACACCAGAGGACTCATACGGGAGAGAAACCATATAAATGTGTAGATTGTGGGGAAAGTTTCTATAAGAATTCTCACCTGCTGGTACACCA
This sequence comes from Thermophis baileyi, assembly GCA_003457575.1. Lineage (NCBI taxonomy): Eukaryota > Metazoa > Chordata > Lepidosauria > Squamata > Dipsadidae > Thermophis > Thermophis baileyi. The sequence goes on from QLTV01001522.1 coordinate 258,795, forward strand.
GAGAACTCACACAGGGGACAGACGGTATCAGTGTGTGGATTGTGGTAAAAGTTTCACTCGGAATTCTAACCTGATAATACACCAGAGGACTCATGGAGGAGAAAAATTATATGAGTGTCTGTTTTGTGGGAAAAGTTTCAGTCAGACTTCCAACCTGGTGCAACACCAGAACACACACACAGGAGAAAAACCATATGAGTGCCTGGATTGTGGGAAAAGATTCAGTTGGAATTTCCACCTGGTGATACACCAGAAGACTCACACAGATGTGAAACTGTATGAGTGTCCAGAGTGTGGGGAAAGTTTAAGTTGCAAGTCTGAACTGGTGAAGCACCAGAAGACTCACAGAGGGGAGAGACTGTATGAGTGTCCAGATTGTGGGAAAAGTTTCACTCGGAATTCTAAACTGTTAAGACACCTGAGAACTCACACAGGAGAGAAACCATATGAGTGTCTGTATTGTGGGAAAAGTTTCAGTCAGAAATCTAACCTAGTGGTACATCAGGGGACTCACACAGGAGAAAAACCATATCAGTGTCCAGATTGTGGGAAATGTTTCCAGCATAATTCCAAGCTGGTGGTACACCAGAGGACTCACACAGGAGAGAAACCCTATCAGTGTCTGGATTGTGGGAAAAGTTTCCAGGAGAATTCCTACCTGGTGAAACACCAAAGGACTCACACAGGAGAAAAACCATATGAGTGTCCGGATTGTGGGAAAGATTTCCGTACTAGGTCTAGCCTTATAAATCATGTAAGGTTACACATAGGAGAATAACCATTCCAATTCCCAGATTGCAGACAAAGATTGTTTTGGACAACATTTCTCCCTTATCACACAGAAGATATTGCACTTGAGGCAAAATTTGAAGTGTGTAGAGGAATCTTGAATTTGGTTAATTATCTCTCATTGAAAACCCAGCTGAGCAATTTATCGTTTAATTTCTTTTTAGTGAAACATGTGAATAGAACAGAACAGAACAGAACAGAATAGAATAGAATAGAATAATAGAATAGAGTGATAGGAATAGGATAGGATCGAGGTGGCACAGTGGTTATAGTGCAGTACTGCAGGCTACTTCAGCTGACTGCTAGCTGCAGTTTGGCAGTTTAAATCCCACTGGCTTAAGGTTGACTCAGCCTTCCATCCTTCTGAGGTGGGTAAAATGAGGACCCAGATTGTTGGGAGCAGTATGCTGACTGTAAACCGCTTAGAGAGGGCTGTAAAAGCACTATGAAGCGGTATATAAGTCTTATTGCTATTGCGATAGGATAGGATAGGATAGGATAGGATAGGATAGGATAGGATAGGATAGGATAGGATAGGATAGGATAGGATAGGATAGGAGTGTATTAGGTAATGATCGCTGCCTTCACTTATTTCTACACACAATAAAGGAGGGATATAAATATGTATTCATGTATTTTTATTCAGTAACAAAATGTATATGGCAGCCTAACTCATATGACTCCACACGATTTACAGCAATAAAACTTTAATAGGGAAACCAATAAACGCCATATATTGCAAATGGCAAAATGCAAAGTCTCCACATTTAAAATGCACTTGCCCTGCAATGGCATTTGGATGGTCTGGAAATCCCAAAAAGGTGATTCTTGCTTTTGTTCAACTATGTTCATGCCTGGTGGCATTCATCCTCAAAACTGGTTATCTTTCACCTTGCAAGGAGTTAAATTGGAGAAGTATGCTGCAGGATTAGCAGCATATAAATTCAATAAATATAAACAAACACCTGGTTCCAAATCAAGCTTCTGATATGCAGTCCTCTCTTCTTATCCCGGTGCTTAGGTGGAAAGGTAGTTCTTCTTTACTTTATGGAAGACCAGGAGGATAAAAGCCTGCCAAACCTCAGGGGGAAGAGTGTTTCATAAGGCAGGGTCTGCAACAGAAAAGGCACACTTCCTAGCTCCTATCAGATGACAATATTTAAGGCAAGGGACTAAGAGTATGCCCACCCTATCTGACCTGATAGAACAGATGGATGCAAAAATAATAAAGGTGGGGCAATAATGACAGGTGCCCTGGTGGCTCAGTGGTTATAATGCGGTATTGCGGGCTGACTGTCCACAGCCTGTAATTCAATCCTGAGGGCGCTCGAGGTTGACTCAGCCTTCCATCCTTCTGAGATCGGTAAAGTGAGGACCCAGATTGTTGGGGGAAATATGCTGACACTGTAAACTGAGAGTGGTATAAAGCACTGTGGGGTGGTATATAATTCTAAGTCCTATTGCTATAATAAATGATCATATTTAAATCATGACTAACATTTTCAATTGCACCTTAAAGAAATGAATCCAGTGCAGCTCGCATCACAAAGATGTTACATGGACAGAACAGTAATAGACAATCCATTACTGTGTCCACTGCTGCGTTGTGGATCAGTTGAAGTTTCTTAGTGGTCCAGTGCAGTGATCCAAACAGGAGGTGACCAAGGCATGAGTGACCCATGTGCAAGGCCTCCTGGTCCGAGAAAGCAGTGGTGAAATCCAATTTTTTTTACTACCAGTTCTGTGGACGTGGCTTGGTGGGCGTGGCAGGGGAAGGATACTGCAAAATCTCCATTCCCACCCCACTCCAGGGGAAGGATACTGCAAAATCCCCATTCCCTCCCCACTCCTGGGGGAAGGATATTGCAAAATCCCCATTCCCTCCCCACTCCTGGGGGAAGGATACTGCAAAATCCCCATTCCCTCCCCACTCCTGGGGGAAGGATACTGCAAAATCTCCATTCCCACCCCACTCTGGGGCCAGCCAGAGGTGGTATTTTCCGGTTCTCCGAACTACTCAAAATTTCCGCTACCGGTTCTCCAGAACCTGCTGGATTTCACCCCTGCGGGAAAGGGCACAATTGGTGCAATATATGAATCTGTGCAAAGCCCCACCCCCGTCACAATCTCAAGCAGGAGTCATGAGTCCAGGAGGACCCCCGGGTTGTGCACCAGGTCAATCGCCAAAGGTGATCACATAACCCCAAGACACTGCAACTATCACAAATACTGTATGAGTCAATTGCAAAGCCTCTGAAGTTTGATCATGTGACAATGGCGATGCTGTAATGGTTGTAAGTGTGAAAAATGGTCATAAGTCCCTTTTTTCAGTGCTGTTGTAACTTCAAATGATCACTAAATGAAATGTTATAAGTCCAGGTCTACCTGTACATAATTGGGCATCAAAGTATGGATGGCCTCCCCTAGTGATTTCATGTAGATGTTAAAAAGGAGCTGCAGAAGGCTTGACCCCCGGGGCACCCCAAATTGCAGGGGCCAAGAATCGGCCTCAACTCTCCTACCCACACTGACTGGAACCGGGCATGGATGGAAAAGTAGAACCACAGTAACAAAGTGCCTCCCATTCCCAGTCCCCAAAGCCGATCCAGGAGAATATCACGGTCAATGGTATTGAAACCGGATGAAAGATTTAAGAGGGACAATAGTTGTAGCCCCTCTATCCCAAACCCTCCAGAAGTACATGGGAATTGCAACCAATGGCATTTTGGTGATGTGACGCAGACTGAACCCAGACTGAGAAGGGCCCTGGTGTCTTTCCTCCTGCACAGCCCTTTCTCCGTTGGAGTCCCAGGCTGCCAACTTTTCATTACCCTCTTCAGCTGCACTTACAAAAGATCTTAATCTACAGCAATGCCTTGAACTGCCCTGCTAGATAAACCTCTCATGAGTTTCTTATACATAGGAAACTGCTGTTGGAGGTATAAAGCCAGCCAGGATGCCAACTGTCCAGAAGGAGGGAAATGACTCTTTCAGGCCTCTCCTGAGCTTGGAAAACAAATATTGGTAGTTCTCGGGTTGCGATAGGAAATACTGTGCTTCTTAGCTAAACATGGAAGTAAAATAAAATCCCAGAAGAAAGGGGTGAGCTTCACCTTTACAGCTTCGCTAAGTTGCAAGGCAAGTTTCCCTTGGTTTAGTTTTTTGCAAAAGAAGCTGCTGGCTGAGTTGCAGAGATGATGAGGGCGTTCCTTCGAGACCCCAAATGACAGACTAGGATTAGATTATTTTAGAGAAAAGCTATGGATGTGGTTGCTAAGAGTGGGAAATGGCACTTTATTAAAAAAAAAAAAAATCTTAGAAATGCCAGATAGTTGAAAGGTGAGCAGCAGGTGGAAGATGAGTTGTGAGGGCAGGTCAGAGGAGAAGCCTGGAGATTTCAGTAGGTCCATTTGGTTTCCTCCACTGAGTAGAAGCAGCGAAGGAACAAGGCTGAAATATATAGGCTGCTGCTGCATATTCCTTCTCTTCCCAAATGTTATTACATTTATGTTGCATAATTTTAAACTTCTACCTGTAATTCTCTGCTGGGAGATGGGAGAAACTTTAAAGGTTACAAGACAAAAACATGAAGAAGGGTTGCTTAATTTAGGTATGGCTATTCTAGAGAAAAGAAGACTAGGTGGGACATGATAGCTGTATTACAGTATTTGAGGGGCTGCCATAAAGAGGAGGGGGTCGGTTTATTTTCCAAAGCACCAGAGGGAAGGACAAGAAACAATGGATGGAAACTAATCAAGGAGAAAAGAAACCTGGGATTAAGGAGAAACTTCCTAACAGAGAGAACAATTAACCAGTGGAACAGCTTCCCTTCAGAAATTGTGGGTGCTTCATCATTGGAGGTTTTTAAGAAAAGATGGGACAGCCACTTGTCTGAAATGGTAGAGGGTCTCTTGCTTGAGCAGGGGGTTGGGCTAAAAGAGCTATAAAGACCCTTCCAGCTCTATTCTGAATTTTGAGATTTGAGAGATTTAAAAAGTCTTTATTTTTCATATTTCTTAACCACCCAGTTCCCTCAGTCTTCACCTAACACTTGATTCTTTGTGATTTTATTGACATGTTGTTTTCTTGGCAAGTGAGTTTTATGGGCAAAAAAGAAAAATCCCAGCAGAGACAGGGGGTCAAACTTCACTCTTACGGCTTCCAAGTTGCAGAGGGAAATTTCCAGGAGTTATCCTGTACCCCCTCCCCCCCCCGCTCGACGAAAAAGTTCCTGGAACAAAAGGAAGGTACACTTTCTCCTTTCCAATTTGCACATCATTCCCCCCCCCCCCCCCACTCTCCAAAAGGGAACTTTCCTTTGGTTTAGTTGCCGTTTCTGGCAAACGAAGCTTCAGGTCCAGGGACAAGGAGTTCCCTCTTGGGGGATCTGAAAGAAAAGGTTTGGGGATGGAGCCTCAGGGAGAAAAGCTATCGATGAGCTCGATGGGAGTCGAATAGGACTTGATGGCACTTAAGGAAGCACGGAATCAATGAGAACATCTTCAATCGCCTTAAGGTAGAACGAGCGTGTTTTTCCGCTTTATGTCGTGAGATGGCGCTCATTCCTGTCTACAAAGCAAGTACCGTGCAACGGCGGCAGAGCTATTCTAGGGAGGGGGGGGGGAGAGGCTGGGCTGGAACGAGTTGAAACGATAGAGAATTGTATTGCTAGAGAAGATGTGGAGGCGAGGACGCGAAGAGCAGAGGAACTTCCTCTTCCGGCTCATCCACGGGAGGATGATGGCGTCGGCGGAGTCTCTTGTGCTGCTTGAAGGGTCGAAGCGGCTCCTGGGAGGTGAGTGGAGGGCAGGTGGGAGGAGAAGCCGGGAGAAAGTCGGGATCTTTGGGTTCCTCCACGGTATATGAAGCAGAGCAAGCAACGAGACTGAAACATTTCGGCGGCTGCTGCATATTCTTTCTCTCCCAAAATGTTGTTATACTTATGCCGCACGACTTAAAACTCCTGCCTTTGATTTTCTGCTGGGAGATTTAGGACACTTTCTTTAGTTTTCGTATTTCTTAACCGCCCAGTTCCCTCATCCTTCACGTAACACTTGATTCCTTTTGATTTTATTGACATGTTGTTTTGATTGAAAGTGTGGCGTTTCATGGGCAAAAGGGATGTTTTAAATCTTGCATAGGTTTTGGGCACCATTTCATCTGTTAGTGTCTGCACCTTTCTAAATTTAGATCAAAAAATTTGAGCGAATGCACTTTGGGAACATTTTGCACACTGAAATAAATATACACTGTCTACAAACATAAATTGATAGGTCTTTATTTCTGCGCGAATATGCGTGCATATTTGTGTGATCTATCCAAGCCAAAAAGAGAATTTTATGAGATTAAACTACAATTTTGGTGTTTGTTTTTTCATGCAAATGTATGGGTTTTTTTTTATGCTTTCTCATGTACTGCACTAATGTTTAAACAATAATGAAACTTAATTCATTAATATGTATCTTACAGATAAAGAGAATGCCAAGAAGAGCACTTTGGACAATAGAGAATGAGAAGCAGCATTAAAATGTAAAACAAGCCATCAGTGAAAATCTTTCAAACTTCCTCTGCAAATTGTAAAAGAAACTCCTCCTTCCTCAGCAGATGAGAGACAGGTGAGAGAATAAAAAGAAGAAAGTTTTCACCTGGGGAAAAAATAAAAGTATCTGGAACTCAAGAAAACATTACATGAAAAGTCAAGGAGGATAATTTCCAAGTAAGGAAAAAGATAGAAATACCTGGAAGTCAGTAGGAAGGAAAAGTATCCCTTGGATAGCCAAAATGGGCAGACATTAATTAAAGAAATAATGGCTTGAATCAAAGAACCTCCAATTAGGAAATTCTTTTTTGTCAAATATTTTTTGTCGTCTCAAGAATCCAAAAATATCATTTTTGGAAACCCCCCCACAAAATCTTCCTCATGATTCATTGAATGACCCATACCGGAGAGAAAATCTACCAGTGCTGCCAATACGATAAAAGATTAAGCATGCAAACCAACGTGGTGAGACACAAGAGGACTCAGACTGGGGAGACAAACTTTGAATGCCCTGTTTGTGGGAAATGTTTCACGCGGAATTCTGATCTGGTGATACACCAGATGTCTCACAGGGCAGAGAAACCATACAAGTGTTTCAAATGTGGAAAAACTTTTAATTGGATCTGTCGCCTGAAGATACACCAGAGGACTCACAAAGGAGAAAATCCATATGAGTGCCAAGATTGTGGGAAAGGTTTCAATTGGAATTCTCTCCTGGTGGAACATCAGAGGATTCACACAGGAGAAAAACCCTATGAGTGTCCTGATTGTGGGAAAGATTTCTCTCGGAAATCTGACCTAGTGAAACATCAGAGGACTCACACAGGAGAGAAACCATATAAATGCCGTGATTGTGGGGAAACTTTCAGTCAGAATTCCTACCTGGTGAAACACCAGAGGACTCATACGGGAGAGAAACCGTATGAGTGTTCAGATTGTGGGAAAGATTTCAGTTGCAATTCCGCACTAATGAAACATCAGAGGACTCACACAGGAGAGAAACCATATGAGTGTCCTGATTGTGGGAAAAGTTTCAGTCACAATTCGTACCTGGTGAAACACCAGAGGATTCACACAGGAGAGAAACCATATAACTGTCCTGATTGTGGGAAAGGTTTCAGTCACAATTCCTACTTGGTGAAACACCAGAGAACTCACATGCAAGAGAAACCATATGAGTGTTCAGATTGTGGAAAAGCTTACAAGTGGAATTCTTACCTAGTGACACACCAAAGGATTCACACAGGTGAAAAACCATATGAGTGTCTGCAGTGTGGGAAAAGTTTCATTCAAAATTCCAACCTTGTGCGACATCACAGGATTCACACTGGAGAGAAACCATATAAGTGTCCAGATTGTGGGAAAAGTTTCACTCAGAATTGTGACCTGGTAATACACCAGAGGACTCACACGGAAGAGAAACCGTATGAGTGTTCAGATTGTCGGAAAAGTTTCAGTTGCAATACCGACCTGGTGATACATCAGAAGACTCACACAGGAGAGAAACCATATAACTGTCCTGATTGTGAGAAATGTTTCAGTCAGAATTCCTACCTAGTGAAACACCAAAGGACTCACACAGGAGAGAAACCATATAAATGTCATGATTGTGGGAAAAGTTTCAGTCAGAATTCCTACCTAATGAAACACCAGAAAATTCACATGGCAGAGAAACTGTATGAGTGTTCAGAGTGTGGGAAAAGTTTCTGTCAAAATTCCTACCTGATGAAACACCAGAGGACTCACACGGGAGAGAAACCGTATAAGTGTATTGATTGTGGGGAAACTTTCCATGAGAATTCTCACTTGGTGGTACACCAGACAATTCACACAGAGGACAAACAGTATCAGTGTGTGGATTGTGGTAAAAGTTTCACTCGGAATTCTGATCTGGTGATACACCAGAGGACTCACACAGGAGAAAAATTATATGAGTGTCTGTTTTGTGGGAAAAGTTTCAGTCAGACTGCTAACCTGGTGCAACACCAGAACACACACACAGGAGAAAAACCATATGAGTGCCTGGATTGTGGGAAAAGATTCAGTTGGAATTTCCACCTGGTGATACACCAGAAGACGCACACAGGAGAGAAACTCTACGAATGTCCAGAATGTCAGGAAACTTTTAGTATTAAGTCTGAATTGATGAAGCACCAGAAGACTCATACAGGAGAGAGACTGTATGAGTGTCCTGATTGTGGGAAAAGCTTCCCTCGAAATTCTAAGCTCTTGAGACACCAGAGAACTCACACGGGAGAGAAACCATATGTGTGTCTGTATTGTGGGAAAACTTTTAGTCAGAATTCTAACCGGGTGATGCACCAGAAAACTCACACAGGAGAAAAACCATATCAGTGTCCAGATTGTGGGAAAAGTTTCAATCAGAATTCCTACTTGGTGAAACACCAGAGGATTCACAGCGGAGAAAAACCGTATAAGTGTCTTGAATGTGGGAAAAGTTTCAGTCGGAATTCCCATTTGGTGATACACTTGAGGACTCACACAGGAGAGAAACCGTATGAATGTCCGGATTGTGGGAAAGATTTCAGTACTAGAACTAGCCTTATAAATCATGTAAGGTTACACATAGGGGAGTAACCATTCAAATGCCCAGATTGTGGACAGTGTTTCACACAAAGTTCCTCCCTTATTACACAAGAAATTGCACTTGAGGCAAAACTTGACGTGTATAGAGGAATCTTGAATTTCATTTCATGACTCTCATTGGAAGCCCAGCTGAACAACATTTAATTACTTGCGTGTGTCTTTTTAGGGAAACTTGTCTTAGTATCAAAAATGAGTGAGGAATGGAATAGAATAGAGAATAGAATAGAAAAGGGGAAAAAAGTAAGTTGGAAGAAACGTCCCTAATCCAAGTTGGGTTGGTCATCGTGTCCTCTAGTCCAACCCAGCAGTGGGTTGGTCATCTAGTCCAACCCACTGCTCCAGGAGGAGACCCTATACCATTTCTGACACATGGTTGAGTCTCTTCTTCAAAGCTCCCAGTGATGAAGCACCCACAACTACTGAAGGCAAGCTGTTCCATTGGTTGATTGTTCTCACTGTAGAAAATTTCTCTTTATTTCTACTTTGAATCTTTCCTTGATCAATTATTATCCATTCTTCCATGTCTGGCTTTCGGGTGCTTTGGAAAATAGGTTGCTCTCCTCTCTGTGACAGCCCCTCACATATTGGAAGACTGCTATCATGTCACCACTGGTCCTTCTCTTCACTAGACTAGCCATTCCCAGTTCTTGCAACTGTTCTTCATATGTTTTAGCCTGCAGGCCTCTAATCTGGGAACTCCTTTGGTGGGTGAGAGAAACCGAGTTTGGATCTGTAGGAAGTATGTTTGCTACCTTGAGTTATTTCTATATATAATAAACGGGGATATAAACTATGCCTGTATGTATGTATTTTTACTTAGTAAGAAAATGTATATGGCAGCCCAACTCATATGGCTCCACACGGTTTACAGCAATAAATCCTTAATACAGAAACCAATAAACCCCATATATAGCAAATGGCAAAATGCAAAGCCTCCACATTTAAAATGTACTTTCCCTGCAAATACAGGGCACTTCTAGCAAGGTTGATGGCAATTTGATGGTTTGAGAATCCCAAAAAGGTGATTCTTGCTTTTCTTCCAATTTCTATGTTAAACAGGCCTCTTGGCCATACTAATTATGATCGTGTCTGTTGCCATTCTTGCTCAAAATTGGTTATTTTTCACCTCGCAAAGAGTTAAATTGGAGAAGTTCACCTTAGGATTAGAGGCATATAAATTTAATAAATACAAGCACCTGGTTTCAAATCAAGCTTCTGATGCAGGGTCTGCAATGCAAAAGACTCACTATCCAGTACAAATATTTAAGGGAAGGGGCTAGGAGCATGCCCACCCTATCTGACCTGGTAGAACAGATGCAAAAATAATAAAGGTGGGACAATAGTGACAGGTGCCCTGGTGGCTCAGTGGTTACAATGCAGTATTGCCGGCTGACTGACCGCAGCCTGGAATTCGATCCTGACAGGGCTCGAGGTTGAGTCAGCCTTCAATCCTTTTGAGATCGGTAAAATGAGAACCCAGATTGTTGGAGATCATATTCTGACACTAAACTGAAAGTGGTATAAAGCACTGTGGGGTGGTATATAATTATAAGTGCTATTGCTATAATAAAGAAATAGCTTTAAAGGTGATGACCAGCATGTTGAATTGCACCTTAAAGAAATGAATCCAATGCAGCTCGCACTATAAAGATGTCACATGGGCAACCTAGGGGCCTCCATTACTGTGTGCGCTGCTGCGTTCTGGAGCAGTGAAGCTTCTGGGAGACCCAGATTAGTAATCCAAACAGGAGGTGAACCAAGACATTAGTGAACCATGTGCAAGGCCTCCCTTTCCTGGAAAGGGCATAATTGGTGCAATAGATAAATCTCTGCAAAGCCCCTCCCCTGGTCACGATCTCCTGAAATAGAAGCCATGAGTCCAGAAGGACCCCAGGTTGTGCACCAGCTCAGTCACAAATGGTGATCACATGACCCCAGGACACTGCAATTGTTACAAATATAAGTGAATTGCCGACCTGAATTTAGATCATGCAACAATGGGGATGCTGCAATGGTTCTAAGTGTGAAAAATGGTCAAAAGTCACTTTTTTCAGTGCTATTGTAACTTCAAATGGTCGCTAAATGAAATGTTATAAGTCCAGGACTACCTGTACATAATTGGGTATCAGGATAGATGGCCTCCCCTAGTGATTTCATGTTTAGAAGGAGCAGCGAAAGGCTTGATCCCCAGGGCACCCCAAATTCCAGGGGCCAATAGACTCTGCCACTCTTCTACCCACACTGACTAAAAGCGGGCATGGAGATAGAAGTACAACTGCCATAATAAAGTGCCTCCCATATCCAGTCCCCAAAACCGATCCAGAAAGATATCATGTTCATTGTTATTGAAACCTGATGAGAGGTCTAGGAGGGACATATTAGTTGTAGCCCGTCTATCCCAAGCCCTCCAGAAGTCCATTAGAATTGCAACCAATGGCATTTTGGTGATATGCCCTGCCTTGAACCAAGACCGAGAAGGGCCCAGCTGTCTTCATCCTGCACAGCCCTTTCTTCAGGTGGCAAAGTCAGAGCTGGAAGCAGAGGGTGAGTTGAAGTCCCAGGCCGCCAACCTTACATTACCCTCTTCAGCTGCACTTAAAAAAGATTTTAATCTGCAGCAATGCCTTGAACTGCCCTGCTAGGAAAACCTCTCATGAGTTGCATAGGAAACTGCTGTTGGAGGTATACAGCCTGCCAGGATACCAACTGTCCAGAATGGTGGAAATGACTCTTCAAGCCTCTCCTGAGCTTGGAAAAGAAATACGGGCAATTCTCAGCTTGCAACAGCAACGGGTGCCAGAATTTCCATTGCTAGGTAGGGATGGGAAACCAATAGGAAATACTGTGCTTCTTAGCTACACATGATGGAAGTAAAAGAAAATAAAATCGCAGAAGAAACAAAGGGACAAGCCTCACTTTTACAGTTTCACTAAGTTACACATAGCCATGCTGGACATTTTCTACCTGCAAAATTTACTCGGAAAAGAACTGGCTGGCTACAACACCAACATCATTTGCCTGCAGGAGGTATTTGTGGTTAACCTGGGGTCTGTGCCTGACGCCTTCGGTCTGGAGGGGCCTGGAGGGGCCTGGAGGGGCTGTTCCGGATTGAAGAGAGGCAGCACGAAGGACTGGCCTTTTTCCACCAGAGGGATAAACTCCGTTTCCCTAGTCAGCACGACATTGCCTTCAATCAGGCTTTGCTTGAGGATCCTTTGCATAGAGAACTGCAGGACAATTCATTTTCTTACAGACTACCCTTTAAGTCATCAAGGGTTGCATTTACAACACAAACTTATCATCCGGTTTTAATTTACAGTCTAATCTTATGCTGGGGGTGTGTGCGTTTGTGTATGTATGAGGGTGTTTGGTTTGGATGGAAGAAGTGTGTGTGGAGTGGTTGAATTGGGAGAATGAGGGAGCCGGGGGCAAGGAATAGAGCCTCCTCTGCTGAGTGTGCAAACAGAAGCAGATGGGGGCTCAGATATGGCCCCCGGTTTGGTGTGAGTGTGGTGCCTTGCCTGCCGGGGAGGAGGGGGGCCGTTGGGTTGGGGGAGGGGATCTCTGGGGTGTTGGAGAGCCGGAGTATTGCGGTTATGACTGGGAGAGGTAGATATGGAGGGAGCCGAGGGGTAGGCCGCGCGCGGGGAACTAGGA
>QLTV01001522.1:282870-325724 GCA_003457575.1 Thermophis baileyi
GCTCGACTTACCTTCCTGGCAAGGCTCTGAGACCGCCAGGCACGCCCATCCGCTGGCTCTCCACTTTCTGCCTGCCCCGCCAAGGCCCCCGCCAGCCCAGAGACCACGCTCCCGGACAGCACATGACAGGGGACGCGACGCTGCCGGAGCGCGGTTGCCGCTGCCATTGCCCCTCTCGCCTTCCCGGCTTCGGCTCCGGGACCTTTGCGGGCCGGGAAGCGTCGGGGCGCGCACCTATGGAGCTCTGCCAGCCTCAGGCTGTCACTACCGGTATGGCGAACCACCTGCCGCCCCCCTTGCCCCTCTTAGTGCCCCCCTGCCGCCACCCTTGCCTCTTAGCGCCCCCCTAAATCATCCCACTGCCCCCCAGGGGGCAGTACCGCCCACTTTGGGAACCACTGGTCTAGAGATATGAAGGACTGGGGGCGGGGGGGGGGAGACACATGATAGCAGTATTGCAGTATTTGAGAGGCTGACCCAAAGAGGAGGGCATCAGCTTGTTTTTCAAAGCACCAGAACACCAGAGGAGAAGCAATGGAGGGAAACTAATCAAGGAGAGAAGCAACCTAGAATTAAGGAGAAAGTTCCTAACAGTGAGAACAATTAACCAGTGGAACAACTTTGCCTACAAAAGTTGTGGGTGCTTCATCAGTGGAAGCTTTCAAGAAGAGACTGGACAGTCACTTGTCTGAAATGGTATAGCAGGAGATCCTATAGCATAGCACAGTGATGGGGAACCTTTTTCTGGTTGCGTGCCTAAAGTGTGTGTGTGCACGCGTGATAGCGCGCGTGCGTGCCGGCACCCACAATGCAATGCGCTCCCCACCTGTGCATGCGCGCACGACCCCCCACTCTCCACCCACGCATGCACCCCACACTGTGCATGCATGCATCCCTGCGCATGCGCCATCCGCTCATGCCCCCCCCGGGCCGTTTTGGGCCTGGAAAGCTTCCTGCACCAAATTTTGCCTGTGCGAACGGTCTGCCGCCGCCACCGCTCCTCCTCCTGCCAGCCTCGCGCTCCGGGCAGCGTCCAGCATGGCTGTTTGCGCTGGCAAAGGTTGGTGCAACCCTCTTCCGCCACAAGGGAGCATGACCGCTTCCCGGCCGGCGCACCTCTTACCGCTTACAGCGCTCTCCTCCGGTCCTCCTGGGGGGAGCTTGCCTCCCCGCCAGCGGCTTCTCCTTCTCCTGGCTGCCAGGAGGGGACAAGGAGCAGAGCTGCCAGAAAGGCTGGGGCTTCCCTGTCTCCCCACATGAGAGGGCTTCTGCTGCGGCCCCAAGCCTCTGGTGGGGAGGGAGAGAAGCCCCAGCCCTCTGTTCCTGCCGCCCCCACCCCCTCGCACCTGGCGGTGGTGGTTCTCACACTGCCGTTTCCCCTGCGGCTGCAGGAACAGCAGGCTGGGGTTTCCCTACCTCCCTGCCAGAGGCTTCTCCTTCTCCTGGCTGCAAGGGGTGAGGGGGCATGCTGGAACCCAGAAGAGGAAAAGGAGCAGAGCTGCCAGCCAGGCTGGGGCTTCCCTGTCTCCCCACACGAGAGGGCTTCTGGTGCGACCCCAAGCTTCCCGGCGGGGAGGGACGGAAACCCCAGCCCACTGTTCCTGCAGCAGCCGGGGAAACGATGGTGTGAGAACCACCACTGCCAGGCGCGAGGGAGTGGGGGCGGGAGGAACAGCCCTCCCCGCCGGAGGCTTGGGGCCGCGCCAGAAGCCCGCTCGGGCAGGGAGACAGGGAAGCCCCGGCTCGCCCGCCTGTCCTTGCCACCGCTACCCCCTCGCCCGTGGCGGCAGCACTTCTCACGCAGCCGCTTCCCTGACAGTGGCAAGAGCAGCCGGTGGGGCAGAGAGGGCAGCGGCAGGCTGCGGAAGCAGGCCCTTCGAGCTGGCTAAGAGGCAGCGGCGGCTCCTCATCCTCCTGCTAGCGTTGCGCTCTGGGCAGCATCCAGCCAGTCATGCCTGGCCTCCCCCTGCAGCAGCCCACGTGGATCCCGGGCAGTGCAGCTTTGGGGCCTTTCCTCACGGTGGCGGTGACAAGGCAGGCGGGCGGGCGCAGGGGAGCGACTGGCGGCAGCGCTCCTGGCTGGCAAGTGGGTGGATGTCCCGGGGCACGCATGCGCACCAGCCAGCTAGTCTTCTGGTTACTGGCACACATGCGTGCACGACGATCAGCTGGCCAGCTGATCTTCCGGTTTCTGGCACTGCCGCACACGTGAAGGCCAGTTGATCGTCGTGCGCGCATGCGCACCAGTAACCAGAAGACTAGCTGGCCAATGCGCATGCATGCACCAGAAACCCGGAAGAAGAATGGGCGACGCCACGTGTGCCAGGCGACATGGCTCCACGTGCCACTTCGGGCACCATGCCATAGGTTCGCCATCACGAACATAGGATCTCCTGCTTGAGCAGGGGGTTGACCCAGAAGACTTATTCTGATTGATATACACACGCATATCCACACAGAAATACAGAAATTCTTAGGTGTCTTTTTTGGGGGGGATATATATGTGCGAATATGTGTGATCTATCCAAGCCAAAAAGAGAATTTTATGATTGAAACAATATTTGAACTTTAATTTTGCTCGTCTTCTATATTCCAATTGAATCATAATTAATGTTAGAATTTAAACTAAAATATTGTTTTCATGGTAATATATGAGAGTTTTTTGCTGCTTTCACATGTCCTGCAGCCATTTTTTAAACAATAATGAAACTAACCAATTAATATGAATCTTATAGATAAAGAAGATGCCATGAAGAGCACTCTGGACAGCAGAGAATGAGAAGCAGCATTAAAATACAAAACAAACCATCAGTCAAATTCTTTTCCAATTCCTCCAGAAAGTGTAAAAACTCTTCTCCTTCCTCATCAGGTGAGAGACAAGGGAGAGAATAACAAGAACAAAGTTTTGACCTGGAAAAAATAGAGTATGTGCAACTCAAGAAAACATTACATGATAACTCCAGGGGGATAATATCCAAATAAAAAAGAGCAAATAACTGGAAGGGAGTGCGAAGGAAAAGGTCCCTTGGATAGCCAAAATGGGCAGGCATACATTAATGATGAAGGAAAGAGTGGCTTGAATCAAAGAACCTCAAAGTAAGAGCTCAGAAACATTTTTGGCCTGCTCAACAATTTGAAAAGCCCCATAGACTGCCTAGTCTGGGAAAATAGAAGTTGTAGATCACAGGTGATTATGCTCGAGATGAACCACCCAGTGAAAAGTGATAGAAATGTTTGGAATGTGGCAAAAACTTTACAGGAGAGAAACTCTACCAGTGCTCCCAATTTGGCAAAAGATTTGGCATGCATGCTAATATGGTGAGACACAAGAGGACTCACACAGGAAAGAAACCATATGGGTGCCCAGATTGTGGGAAAAGTTTCAGTTGGAATTCCCACCTGGTGGAACATAGGAGGACTCACACAGGAGAGAAACCATATGAGTGTCCTGATTGTGGGAAAGATTTTTCTTGGAAATGTGACCTGGTGAAACATCAGAGGATTCACACAGGAGAGAAACCATATAAATGTCGTGATTGTGGAGAAAGTTTTAGTCAGAATTCCTACTTGGTGAAACACCAGTGGACTCACACGGGAGAGAAACCCTATGAGTGTCGAGATTGTGGGAAAGATTTCAGTTGTAATTATGACCTGGTTAAACATCAGAGGACTCACACTGGAGAGAAACCATATAAGTGTCCAGATTGTGGGAAAAGTTACAGTCAGAAATCTTACCTGGTGATACACCAGAGGACTCACACGGGAGAGAAACCGTATGAGTGCCTAGATTGTGGGAAAGGTTTCAGTTGCAATTCTGACCTGGTGAAACATCAGAGGACTCATACAGGAGAGAAACCATATAAATGTCATGATTGTGGGAAAAGTTTCAGTCAGAATTCCTACTTGGTAAAACACCAGAGGTCTCACACAGGTGAGAAACGGTATGAGTGTTCAGATTGTCAGAAAGGTTACAGTTGTAATTCCGATCTGGTGAAACATTGGAGGACTCACACAGGAGAGAAACCATATAAATGTGATTGTGGGAAAAGTTTCAGTCAGAATTCCTACCTGGTGAAACACCAGAGGATTTACATGGGAGAGAAACCATATAAGTGTGAATATTGTGGGAAAATTTTCCATCGGAATTCTCACCTGGTGGTACACCAGAGAATTCACACAGGGGACAAACGGTATCAGTGTCTGGATTGTGGAAAAAGTTTCATTCGAAATTCCAACTTGTTTATTCACCAGAAGACTCACAGGAGAGAGAAACTATATGAGTGTCCTGATTGTGGGAAAAGTTTCAGTCAGACTTCCAACCTGGTGCAACACCAGAATACTCACAGAGGAGAAAAACCATATGAGTGCCTGGATTGTGGGAAAAGATTCAGTTGGAATTTCCACCTGGTGATACACCAGAAGACTCACTCAAGAGAGAAACTGTACGAGTGTCCAGAATGTCGGGCAAGTTTCGGTTGCAAATCTGAATTGGTGAAGCACCAGAAGACTCACAGAGGGGAGAGACTGTATGAGTGTTTGGATTGTGGGAAATGCTTCCCTCGAAATTCCAAGCTGGTGAGACATCAGAGAACTCACACGGGAGAGAAACCATATGAGTGTCTGTATTGTGGGAAAAGTTTCAGTCAGAATTCCAACCTGGTGATACATGAGAGAACTCACACAGGAGAAAAACCATACCAGTGTCCAGATTGTGGGAAAAGTTTCAGTCAGAATTCCTACCTGGTGAAACACCAGAGGACTCACACAGGAGAAAACCCATATGAGTGTCTGGAGTGTGGGAAGAGTTTCATTCAAAATTCATACTTGGTGATACACCAGAGGACTCACACAGGAGAAAAACCTTACGAATGTCTCGAATGTGGGAAACGTTTCAGTCGGAATTCCAATTTGGTGATACACTGGAGGACTCACACAGGAGAGAAACCCTATGAATGTCCGGATTGTGGGAAAGATTTTAGTAGTAGGTCTGGCCTTATAAATCATGTAAGGTTACACATAGGCGAATAACCATTCAAACACCCAGATTGCAGACAGGTTTTTCGCACAAGATTTCTCCCTTATCACACACAAGAAAGTGCACATGAGGCAAAATTGGATGTGTGTAGTAGAGGAATCTTGTATTTCGTTGCTTGACTCTGATTGGAAAAAACAGCTGAGTAATTAACCATTTAATTTCTTGCATGATTCTTTTCAGTGAAACGTCTTAGTATCAAATATGAGGGAGGAATAGAATAGAATAACAAAGTTGGAAGGAACTTCATATGCAGCAGACCAAATACCATTTCTGACCAGTCTCTTCTTTAAAAGCTTGCGGTGATGGAGCACCCACAACTCCTGAAGGCAAGCTCCTCCATTGGTTTATTGTTGTCACTGTCAGAAAATTTCTTCATGATTTCTTCATGATCAGTTTCTATCCACTGTTCCTTGTCTGGCCTTCGGGTGCTTTGGAAAATAGATTGTCCCCTTCTCTGTGAGAGCCCTTCAAATGTTGGAACAGTGCTATCATTTTACCACTGGTCCTTCTCTTCACTAGACTAGCCATGCCTAGTTCTTGCAACTGTTCTTCATATGTTTTAGCCTGCAGGCCTCTAATCTGATCTGCGCTTCGTTTCTCTGGCCCAGTTCGGTAGTTCACTTTCACGGAGTCGAGGGGAACTGCTTTGCTGGGCGAGAGAAAGCCAGCGTGGATCTGAATTAGGTATGTTTGCCGCCTTGAGTTTTTTCTATATAAAATAAAGGGGTATATAAACTATGTATGTATGTATTTTTATTTAGTAAGAAAATGTATATGGCAGCTCAACTCACACGATTTTTAGCAATTAAACCTTAATACGAAAACCAATTTTTGTGTCTTTTAATGACCCCGTACTTCCTTATTAATACGGAAACCAATACACCCCATATATAGCAAATG
Source organism: Thermophis baileyi (assembly GCA_003457575.1). NCBI lineage: Eukaryota > Metazoa > Chordata > Lepidosauria > Squamata > Dipsadidae > Thermophis > Thermophis baileyi. The sequence continues at coordinate 288,806 of QLTV01001522.1, forward strand.
GTGAAATGCAAAGCCTTCACATTTAACATGCACTTGTCCTGCAAATATAGGGCACCTCTAGCATGGTTGATGGCATTTGGACGATCTGGGTGATTCTTGCTTTTGATTCTTGCTTTTGTTCAAATTAGAAGTTAACCGGACCTCCTGGCCTTACTAATTACATACATGCCTGGTGCCATTCCTTCTCCAATCAGGTAATCTTTCTCCTTGCAAGGAGTTACATTTGAGAAGTTAATTGCAGGATTAGCGGCATATAAATTTGATAATTAAAGAAATGCATAGAACTTCAGTGCCTCAAGTAACTTGCAGATGGGCAACCTCAGTGGGGCCATTTTTTCAGATTCATTACTTTTTCCTCTGATTTATTTAAACTACATAGCCGCCCACGTTATGACAAACTCTTGCCAGCTCCCAATCAATAATTAAATTAAAGACCATATTAAGACCAAATGCATTAAAACAAAAACCTGGTTCCAAATCAAGCTTCTGATGTGCAGGCATCTCTTCTTAGCAATAGCACTTAGACTTATATACCGCTTTACAGTGCTTTACAGCACTCTCTAAGCGGTTCACAGAGTCAGCATATTGCCCCCAACAATCTGGGTCCTCATTTTACCCACCTCAGAAGGATGGAAGGCTGAGTCAACCTTGAGCCGGTGAGATTTGAACCGCTGAACTGCTGAACAGTCAGCTGAAGTAGCCTGCAGTACTGCACTCTAACCACTGCGCCACCTCGGCTCATAGCACTTCTTATCCCAGTGCTTAGGGGAAGAGCTAGATCTTCCTTCCTTTCGGAAGACTAGGAGGCTAAAAGCCTGCCAAACTTCAGGGGGAGGAGTCTTTCATAAGGCAGGGTCTGCAACGGAAAAGATTCACTTCCTAGCTCCTGTCCAATAGAAGTATTTAAGGGGAGAGGCTGGGAGTGTGCCCACCCTATCTGACGTGTGGAACAGATGGAAATATGCAAATATAATAAATGTTGGGCAATAATGACAGGTACCCTGTTGGCTCAGTGGTTAGAAAGCGGTATTGCCATCTGACTCTGGCCACAGCCTGGAATGCGATACTGACGGGACTCGCGGTTGACTCAGCCTTCCATCCTTCTAAGATCGGTAAAATGAGGACCCAGAGTGTTGGGGACAATAAACCAAAAGTGCTATAAATCACTGTGGGTGGTATATTCTATGTCCTATTGCTATGATATAGAAATAGCTTTAAAGGTGATGAGCAGCACGTTGAATTGCACCTTAAAGAAACGGATCCAAGGCAGTTTGCACCAGAAAAATGTTACATGGGCCATCTAGGGTCCCCCATTACTGTGTGCCCTGCTGCGTTCTGGACAAGTTGAGGTTTCTGCATGGTCCAGTGCGCTAATCCAAATAGGAGGTGACCAAGGCACAAGTGTCCCATGTACAAGTATCTAAATTTTGATCACGTGACCATGGGCATGCTGCAGTGGTCTTTGAGTGTGAAAAATGGTCATGTCACTTTTTTCAATGCCATTGTAACTTCAAATGGTCACCAAGTGAAGTGTTGTAAATTGAAGATTACCTGTGTATCATAGGATGGATGGATGACCTCCCCTAGTGGTTTCATGTAGATGTTAAACCACGTTGGTTAATGAGGGTAATCCTGGCAGTTCCAGTTGCCTCTGCAACTCCAGGACCCCTTGGGTCATTAAGTGAGGACTTCATGTGATTGTTATGTGGGAAGAGGTAGTGTCGGCCGCCGGCCCCTCCAGTAGCCAAATCAGAGGAGGAGGAGGTATGGGAGTCAGGGTCGGCATCAGGGCAACCCGAGAGCTCCGAGGGGCAAAAGAGGGAATGGAGCTGGCAGAGAGAGAGACAGAGGCAGAGCCTGGGCCATCTGTCAGCCCTCAGATGGAGAGTCAACAGCCCCCAGGTCTGGAGGTTGATGAAGAAGAGGAGGAACAGCTGGGTCCAGTGACTGATGCGCGGCTGCGCAGAAGGCAGAGAAGATGAGAGCAGTGGAAAGCCGTGGGCCGATCCTGGGGAAGGAAGAGCCACCGCTGCTATTGAAGCCCCACCCTAGCTCTGGGGATAAAAGGCAGGGGGCGGAGATGAATAGACGTAGCAGACAACTATTCATCTTACGGACGGACGGATGGATTTGTTAGCCTGCAAAAGAAACTTTTTGCTGGGGCTGCCGGCACTCCTCATAAAGGAATCTTTTGAGTTCAAGTCAGAGGGTTGTCGTGTTTGGGGAGCTGAGTCAGAACAGGTAGGAGTCCCAGGCCAGCAGGTGAGAGTTACGGGCAAGTGGGTGGTCTGCAGGCCTGCTCTTTTCTGGGCCTGGGAGAGGAATCGAGAGCCAACTATTAAAGCCCAGGACTCTTTAGATCAGCTTTCAATAAACTAGCGCCCTCCCCAAGGTTTTTCCCAAGCTGCCTGGGAAACCAGTTCACTGTTTTGTCCCGTATTTCATTCTTCTATTCATGGAATGAAGCTGGCAATCGTTTAAAGCTGCACATACAAGACCTTTATCAACTTTTATGATGCAGCACCTAGCTAATCTTGTGAAGGTAAGTAGGGTTAAGCATCATTCTTCAAGCTTCCCTCAGTTGCAAAGGTAATTTTGGGGTGTTAATTGCACCCCCGAGACAAAGAACTGGCTGGAATAGTCTCCACTGATCCCCAAGGGAGGTGCACTTTCTTGTTGCCTGATGACACAAATTTGTGTTCCCCCCACAGATGCTTTTCCTTGTTTAGTTCCTGCAAAAGAAGCTCCTGGCTCAGTTGCAGTGTTGATGAGGGCATCCCTGCGAGACCCAAAATGACAGTCTAGGGCTAGATGGTCCAATAGAAAAGTTATGGATGTGGTCACTAAGAGTGGAAAATGTCACTTAATGGGGAAAAAAATCTTAGAAACGCCAAATAGAGAAGGAGCGTATTTTCAGCCTCATGTCACTATGTGGAGCTCTAAACATGACTCCAGTGCCTAGAAAACCCTCAATCTAGACATGGCTTTGGTTGTGCCTGAGATCTGAGATCAAAACGGAGGGACAGCAGCTGAGGTGAAAGGGATTGAAACCATTGAGTATTGCTAGAAAGGATATGGAGGAGAGGAGAAGGGCAGAGGAATGTCCTCTTCTGGCTCATCGGTGGGAGGATGGAGGCATGCAGGGTGACTCTCGTGTTCCTCCCAGGGTCCAAGCAGCAGCTGGAAGATGAGGGCAGTTCAGAGGAGAGGCCGGGAGCAAGTAAGGCTCTGGTTTCCTCCAGGATGTGGAAGTAGAGAAGCCACAAGGCTGAAACATGTCTGTTGCTACTGGATAGAAATAGCAATAGTACTTAGACAGTACTTTCCAGCACTCTCTAAGCGGTTTACAGTCTCAGCATATTGCCCCCAACAATTTTGGCTCCTCATTTTACCCACCTCGGAAGGATGGAAGGCTGAGTCAACCTTGAGCCTGGTGAGATTGAGAAGCAGCATTAAAATGTAAAAAATAGCAATAGCACTTAGACTTACATACCGCTTCATAGTGCTTTACAGCCCTCTCTAAGCAGTTTACAGAGTCAGCATATTGCCCCCAACAATCTGGGTCCTCATTTTACCCACCTCGGAAGGATGGAAGGCTGAGTCAACCTTGAGCCAGTGAGACTTGAACTGCCGAACTGCAGCTAGCAGTCAGCTGAAGTAGCCTGCAGTGCTGCACTCTAACCACTGTGCCACCTCAGCCATCAATCAAAAAAGCCATCAATCAAAACCTTTTCCTCTTCCTCTTGAAAGGGTAAAAACTCTTCTCCTTCATCAGTAGATGAGAGACAAGGGGGAGAATAACAGAAAGAAACTTTACCCTGGAAAAAAATAGAATATCTGGAACGCAAGAAAACATGAGAAATCAAGAAGGATACTTTCCAAATAAAGAAAAATGGGAAATACCTGGAAGTCAGTGGAAGTAAAAAAAAAATCCCTTGGGTAGCCAAAATGGGCAGGCATTAATTAAAGCCTTTGAGGGAGGAAATAATGGCTTGAATCAAAAAACCTCCACATAAGATATCACAAATATTTGTGGCCTCCTCAAGAATCCAAGAATATCAGTGTTGGAAAAACGTACAGACGGCTTATTATAGGAAAAACATAGATTGCAAATCACAGCTGATTATGCAGCAGACAATCCACCCAGTGAAAAACGATGCAAATGTTTAGAGTGCAGCAAAAGCCTTTACTCAGAAAAGCTTATTCATGATTCATGGAATGACTCATACTGGAGAAAAGCTCTACCAGTGCTTGCACACTAATGGGATGAGACACAAGAGGACTTACGTTGGGAGAAACTCTTTGAATGTCCTGAATGTGGGAAATGTTTCCAGAGGACTCAAACTGGAAAGAAACCATATGAGTGTCTATTTTGTGGGAAAGGTTTCAGTTGGAATTCCCACCTTGTGGAACATTGGAGGACTCACACAGGAGAGAAACCATATGAGTGTCCTAATTGTGGAAAAGATTTCTCTCAGAAATCTGACCTGTTAAAATACCAGAGGACTCACACGGGAGAGAAACCATGGGTGAAATCCAGCAGGTTCTAACAAGTTCTGGAGAACCGGTAGCAGAAATTTTGAGTAGTTTGGAGAACCGGTAGCGGAAATTTTGAGTAGCTCAGAGAACTGACAAATACCACCTCTGGCTGGCCCCAGAGTGGGGTGGGAATGGAGATTTTGCAATATCCTTCCCCCAGGAGTAGGGAGGGAATGGAGATTTTGCAGTATCCTTCCCCTGTCATGCCCACCAAGCCACATCATGCCCACCAAGCCACGCCCACAGAACCGGCAGTAAAAAAAAATTGGATTTCACCACTGAGAGAAACCATACGAGTGCTCAGATTATGGAAAAAGTTTCAAGGGGAATTCTGATCTGGTGATACACCAGAGGACTAATACAGGTGAAAAACCATATGAGTGTCTGCAGTGTGGGAAAAAAATTCATTCAAAATTCCCACTTTGTACGAATCACAGGAGTCACACAGGAGAGAAACCATATTGCAAAAGCTTTTGGGTAGAAATGGAACTAGCGTGTTTTTCAGCCTTATGTCACTAGATGGCGCTCTAGAAAGAAGAAACACTCGAGACTAGAAAGCAGTGAATACAGTACAGTAGTGGCATTGCTACTGGCAGTCTACTGGAGGGGTAGAGCCTGAGGTGGAACGAGTTGAAGCGATAGAGTATTAGATTGCTAGAGAGGATTTTGCAGGGCAGAGGAACTTCCTCTTCCAGCTCACCCACGGGAGGATGATGGCGTCGGTGGAGCCTCTTGTGCTGCTTGAAGAGTGGAAGCGGCTCCTGGGAGGTGAGTGGAGGGCAGGTCGGAGGAGAAGCCGGGAGCAAGTCGGGCCCTTTGGGTTCCTTCACGGCGTAGATGCAGAGGAAGCAACGAGGCTGAAACGTGTGGGCTGCTGCTGTATATTCTTTCTTTCCCAAAATGTTATTATCCTTTTGCTGCATGGTTTAAAATTGCTGCCTGTGATTTTTTTTTGCTTGGAAATGAGAGATTTGGGACATTTAAAAATCTTTATTTCATATTTCTTAACTGCCTATGTCCCTCGGTCTTCGCGTAACACTTCATTCCTTGTAATGTTTCATGGGCAAAACGGATGCTTTAAATCTTGCATAGGATTTGGGCACATTTCATCTGTTAGTGTCCCCACCTTTCTAAAATTAGATCAAATAATTTCAGTGAATCCACTTTCTGAAACATTTTGAAGACTGAAATACACATATATTTTTTACATACATAATTTTATAGGTGTGTATTTATATGTGCATATATAAACCTCAGTGTTTTCAGGTAATTTTAATAACAGTTTGCAATGATAATAATTTGTGATTTACCCAAGCCAACAAGACAATTTAATGATTTGAAATATGAGTGGATATTTGAACTTGGATTTTGCTATATTTCTATGTGCCTAATGAATCACAATGAATGTTAGAGGTTAAACAAGATTTTTGATATCTTTGCTTTTTCCTAGTAATATATGGATTTTTTTTTTGCTATTTTCACAGGTTCTGCAGCCATTTTTAAACAATAATGAAACTAATCTGTTAATATGAATCTTATAGACAAAGTGGATGTCATAAAGAGCTGTCTGGACAACAGAGAATGAGAAGCAGCATTAGAATGCAAAGCAAACCATCATTCAAAATATTTTCCACTTTTTCCAGAATGTGTTAAAATTCTTCTCTTTCCTCAGCAGATGGAGGGAGACAAGGGAGAGAATAACACGAACAGAGTTTTCAGGTGGAAACTCCCATGACTCATGGAACGACCAATGCAGGAGGAGCAGCTCTACCAGTGTTCCCAATGTGGCAAAAGATTTAGCATGCACATCAATCTGGTGAAACACCAGAGGACTCACACTGGCGAGAAACCGTATGAGTGTTCAGATTGTGGAAAAGGATTCAAGGGGAATTCTGACCTGGTGATACACCAAAGGATTCACACAAGTGAAAAACCATATGAGTGTCTGCAGTGTGGGAAAAGGTTCATTCAAAATTTCCACCTTGTGCGACATCACAGGACTCACACAGGAGAGAAACCATATAAGTGTCCAAATTGTGGGAAATGTTTCACTCAGAATTATGACATGGTGATACATCAGAGGACTCACACGGGAGAGAAACTGTATGAGTGTTCAGATTGTGGGAAAGGTTTCAGTTCCAATTCCGACCTGGTGATACATCAGAGAACTCACACAAGACAGACACCATATAAATGTCATTGTGGGAAGTGTTTCAGTCAGAATTCCTACCTGGTGAAACACCAGAGGACTCACACAGGAGTGAAACCATATATATGTGATTGTGGGAAAAGTTTCAGTCAGAATTCCTACCTGGTGAAACACCTGAAAACTCACACGGTAGAGAAACTATTTGAGTGTCCAGAGTGTGGGAAAAGTTTCAGTCAGAATTCCTACCTGGTGAAACACCAGAGGACTCACATGGGAGAGAAACCACATAAGTGTGCAGAATGTGGGGAAATGCTTCCCTCGGAATTCCAAGCTGTTGAGACACCAGAGAGTTCACACAGGAGAGAAACCATATCAGTGTCCAGATTGTGGGAAAAGTTTCACTCAGAATTCCTACTTGGTGAAACACCAGAGGACTCACACTGGAGAAAAAACATACGAGTGTCTTGAATGTGGGAAAAGTTTCAGCCGGAATTCCAATTTGGTGAGACACTGGAGGACTCACACAGGAGAGAAACCGTATGAATGTCCGGATTGTGGAAAAGATTTCCGTTATATGTCTAGCCTTATAAATCATGTAAGGTTACACATAAGGGAATAACCATTCAAATACCCAGATTGCAGACAGTGTTTCGCACAAAATTCCTCCCTTATCACACACAAGAAATTCCACGTGAGGCAAAATTTGATGTGTGTAGTAGAGGAATCTTGAATTTTATTTCTTGTGTCTCATTGGAAACCCAGCTGAACATTTAATTACTTCTTTTTAGTAAAACTTGTCTTAGTATCAAAAATGAGTGAGGAATAGAATAAATAAAATAGGAATGAATAGAATAAGAATAGAATAGAAGAAAAGAAAAGAGAAGAGAAAAGAAAAGAAAAAAGAAAAGAGAAAAGAAAAGAAAAAAGAAAAGAAAAAAGAAAAGAAAAAAAAGAAAAGAAAAGAAGAAAAGGAAAGGAAAGAAAAAAAGAAAGAAAAGAAAAAAAAAGAATAGAAAAAAGATAATAAAGTTGGGACTTTGTATATGATGTCATCTAGTCCAACCCACTGCTCAAGGAGGAGACCCTACACCATTTCTGACACGTGGCGGTCGAGTCTCTTCTTGAAAGTGATGAAGCACCCACAACTACTTAAGGCAAGCTGTTCCATTGGTCTCACTGTCAGAAAATTTATCCTTATTTCTAGTTTGAATCTTTCCTTGATCAGTTTTTGTCCATTCTTCCTTGTCTGGCTTTTGGGAGCTTTGGAAAATAGGTTGCTCCCCCTCTTCTCTGTGACAGCCCCTCAAATATTGGACGACTGCTATCATGTCACCGCTGGTCCTTCTCTTCACTAGATTAACAATGCCCAGTTCTTGTAACCGTTCCTCATATATTTTAGCCTGCAGGCCTCTTAATCTGATCTGAGCTTCCTTTTTCTGGCCCCGTGCCGTCATTCCCTTTCACAGAGTGGAGGGGAACTGCTTTGCTTGGCAAGAGAAAGTGAGCATCGATCTGTATTAAGTATGTTTGCTGCCTTGAGTTATTTCTATATATAATAAAGTGGAATATAAACATGTATGTATGTATTTTTACTTAGTAGGAAAATGTATATGACTGGCCAACTCATATGACTCCACATGGTTTACAGCAATACAACTTTAATACAGAAACCAATAAACCCCATATAAAGCAAATAGCAAAATACAAAGCCTCATATGTACTTGCCATGCACATAGAGGGCACTTCTAGCAAGGTTGCTAGCAATTTGATGGTCTGGGAATCTCCAAAAGATGATTCTTTTGTTCAATTTAGAAGTTTTTTATTTCATATTGTTTATACAAATCGATGCGTTAATGGTGTGATACCTGAGTATCATACATTTCAATAAAAGTAAACATAATATTATTACCCACAATTGTTACATTTCATTTCATTTTTTCATATAATTTGCACATATCTTTTACTACCACCCTTCAATTCTAAACCTTTTTTTTCTCTTTCATATTACGATATATTAATATATACATCCAATAATTCCCCTCTTTTTTTATCTCTATTTTAACTGCCCCCCCTCCTATCACTATAATATTCAAAGACCTGATAATAACATTTCTATTCCCTACTATTGCCACACATATTTTTCTTACAGTAGGGAAAAGTAAAAGAGATGTTATGAAAGTATCTTAATAATGTGCATTAAGATTAGAACTATATAAGTTGGATAATTACTTTGTATGTAGTGTGATAATTAAATATGTATAAAAATATGGCTAACTGAAATGCTAGAATTAAATAACGTGATTTGATAATTAAAGAATATATTTTAATGTAAACAGATGTATTAATAGTAGAATTTTACGGACTGGAGGATTGGAAAGAACATGAACAGAGCTATGAAAAAGAATTAAGTGTTAATTGGAAAATTAGAATTTGAATGATAGTATTATTAAACAAGCATAAAATATGTTAGAATTAAATAATGGGAGATTAGAAAATGAAAGAATGTACTCTTCAATTTAGAAGTTAACCAGGACTCCTGGCCTTACTAATTATGTTCGTGCCTGGCACCATTTGATATTTTTCTCCTTGCAAGGAGTTAAATTGGAGAAGTTCACAGCAGGATTAATGGCATATAAATTTAATAAATATAAACAAACGCCTGGTTCCAAATCAAGCTTCTGATATGCAGGCATCTAATCTTATCCCAGTGCTTAGGGGGAACAGCTAGATCTTCCTTGCTTTATGGAAGACCAGAAGGATAAAGTCCTGCCAAACTTCATGGATGAGAATGTTTCATAGGGCAGGGTCTGCCACAGAAAAGACTCACTATCCAGTATGAAAATTTAAGCGAAGGGGCTAGGAGTGTGCCCACCCTATCTGACCTGGTAGAAGAGATGGATGCAAAAGTAATAAAGGTGGGACAACAATGACAGGTGCCCTGGTGGCTCACTGGTTAGAATACAGTATTGCTGGCTCACTCTTCCCACAGCCTGGAGTTCGATCCTGACGAGGCTCGAGGTTGACTCAGCCTTCCATCCTTCTGAGATCAATAAAATGTGGATCCAGATTGTTAGGGACAATATTCTAACTCTGTAAACCAAGAGTGGTATAAGGCACTGTGGGGTGGTATGTAGGTAGTATATATGTCTGACTGCTTTTGTTGTAATAAAGAAATAACTTTATAGGGGATGACCTTGAATTGCACCTGTAAAGGAATGAATCCAGTGCAGCTCGCACCACAAAAGATGTTACATGGGCAACCCAGGGGCCTCCATTGCTGTGTGCGCTGCTGCGTTCTGGACCAGTTGAAGTTTCTGGGTGGTCCAGTGCAGTGATCCAAACAGGAGGTGACCAAGGCATGAGTGACCCATGTGCAAGGCCTCCCTGGTCCAGGAAAGGGCACAATTGGTGCAATAGATGAATCTGTGCAAAGCCCCTCCCCCCCGGTCACAATCTTAAGCAGGAGCCATGAGTCCAGGAGGAGCCCCAGATTGTGAACCAGGTCAGTTGCCAAGACACTGCAACTGTCACAAATGTGAGTCAATTGCGAAGTGTCTGAATTTTGATCATGTGACAATGGTGATGGTGCAATGGTTATAAAAAAAATAACTTTTTTTCAGTGCTGTTATATCTTTAAATTGTCGCTACATGAAATGCTATATGTCCCGGATTATCCCTTCATAACTGGGTATCATAGGATGGATGGTCTCCCCTAGCGGTTTCATGTAGATGTTGAAAAGCAGCAGCAAAACGTTTGAGCCACAGGGGATCCCAAATTTCAGGGGCCAAGACTCTAGCAAACACTCCAAAAGTCCATGAGAATTGCAACAAATGCCATTTTGGTGATGTGTCCTGGTCTGAACCGAGGCTGAGAAGGACCCAGGTGTCTTTCTCCTGCACAGCCCTTTCTCTGGGTGGCAAAGTCAGAGCTGCAAGCAGAGGGTGAGTTGTAGTCCCAAGCTGCCAACCTTTCCTTGCCCCCTTCAGATGCACTTACAAAAGATCTGAATCTGCAGCAATGCCTTGAACTCCTCTGCCACAAAAACCTCTCATGAGTTTCTTATACATAGGAAACTGCTGTTGGGGGTATAAAGCCTGCCAGGATGCCAACTGTCCAGAAGGGGAAAAATTACTCTACCAGCCCTCTCCTGAGCTTCTAAAAAAAAGGGGGGGGGGATTTCTCAGGTTGTCACAGCAATTGGTGCCAGAATTTCCATTGCTATGTAATGAGGTCATAAAAAATGACATCAGGTGACCACATTGCTTGGTGAGGGAAAGCCTGGCAATTCCAGTTGCCATGGCTATTCCAGGACCCCGTTGGTCATTAAGTGAGGACCTCATGTGATTTGGATGTGGGAAGAGGTAGGTGTCTCAGGGAAGCAGGCCAGCAGCTGAGAGTTACGGGCAAGTGGGTGGTCTCCATTCCTGCTCCTTTCTGGGCCTGCGAGAAGAATTGAGAGCCAACCATTAAAGCCGAGACTCTTTAGATCAGTTTTCTACAAACTAGCGCCCTCCAAATGTTTTTCGCAAGCTGCCTGGGAAACCACTTCAAGATTTTGTCCCATATTTTCTCCTTCTACTAATGGGATGAATCTGGCAATTGTTTAAAGCTTCACATACAAAAAAACCCTTTATCAACTTTTATGATGCAGCATCTGGCTAATCTTGTGAAGTTAAGTAGGGTGAAGCATCACTCTTCAAGCTTCCCTCAGTTGCAAAGGTAGTATTGGGAAGTTACCATCAGGTGGATGATGACTTTAGGACAGGTCGATGGAGAAGCCGGGAGCAAGTAGGGCTGTTTTGTTCACTCCACGATGTAAAAGCAGAGAATCAACTAGGCTGAACGTTGTCGGCTGCTACGTATTTTATTGCACTGGTGCTGCAGTCCTTAAAACGGATGCCCACGATGTTCTGTTGGTTGGAAGATTTAAAAAGTATTGTTCAAATTAAGATTGATTGCTTGGGATTTTATGCACATCTTGGCATACCCACTTGGAACTGAACCCAGATGGACATTTCTTCCAACATTGGCAACAATATGGGACTGATCAGCCACTGATCTCTAATGGGATTTTCTTTTCTTTTATTTAGCTAACAAACACTTTTTTTCTCCTATTGTAGCCCCATCAGTGTATTAGCCAGGTTCATCTGTGGTTAACCCACTATTTTATAAAAAATACCATTGAGGATGTTAGAAATTATGTTTTTTTCTGTCGAAATGGTAGTAGAGGATTATCATATAGTCACAGAGATTGGTAGCAGAGCAGGGGTGGGTTCCAACTTACCTCGCTGCCGGTTCGCTCCCTCCCGTGCCGCGTGGGCGCGCCTCATGGGTGCTTGCATGCGCAGTAACAAAAAATCCAAAAAATAAAATAAAATAAAAAGCCCCCCCCAAAAAAAATGGCGACCGCATGCACAGTGCCGGAAGTCGGCTTCTGAAAAAATAATTTAAAAAAAAAAAAAGATGGCAGCCCCCACAGACCGGCACCGACCGATCCAGTTCGGTGACATCATCGTGACGTCACCAGCGGGTCACTACCGGTTCAGGAGAACCGGTCTGAACCGGGAGGAACCCACCCCTGTAGCAGAGGAACTATTGTGAGGTTCAGTTGTATAGGCAGTCATTATTTGTTCCCTGAGCCTTCAAAGTCACCATGGCACTGTAAAAGCAGACATACACCTGGTCCGTAGATTTGGGGGCATCGTGGCATTTCTTCAGTGATCGCATTTCAGCACTTCCTGTAGTTCTGAAGGTGCAGGAAAAGGAGTTGCACCAACTCTGGTGCTGCCAATCAGTCCACATTTATGATCCCATTTGTGACCTTCCCAGCTAGCTTCTGACAAGGGGATGCCGGCAAGAAGTCGCCAGTCACGATCACGTGAAATTGTCTTTAACAACCCACAGTGATTTGTTTAAGATCTGCAGAGGAGCAGATTGGCACTGTCATGTGACATCATCCTTAATGATCAGGCTTCTTAGTGTCACAGATGCCAGTCCCAAATGCAGTCAGTAAGTGAGGACTACTTGAATTGGGATGTCACCACAGGGGTTGTGGACAGTATTTTCTGCCTTTATTTGCAGCTGAGGATGTCCATGGGCAAAACTGTTGGTTCAAATCTTGCTGAGGTTTTAGGCATCATTTGGTCAGTTAAAGGCTGCACATCTCAAAAAGTAATGCAGAAGGTTGGACCATAACAATCTTGGGACATTTTTCAGGCTAAAATACAAATGGATTTCTACATATATACATTTGTAGGTGTGCACATTTGTATTTCTTTAGATGTGTTGTAAGGAATATCCTTCTGGGTTCAGTTCCAAGTGGGGGAAAAGACACTGGATTCCTGGAAGTTGCTTGGAAAGAAGGTATAATGGTGGACAGGAGCACATGGCAAGAGCTCCTGAACAGAAAAGGTGGATCACATGCTTCCAGATGTTGGGTCAAGAGAAAAGGGAGGAAAAGATGCTGAGTCTCTTGGTTTTATGACCTCTATTGGGCCCCATCTCTTAGTTTCCTGTTCCTGTGTATGTAATGCACTCCAATTGGCTGTCAGACTCCCAGGGGCATGCTGGGGCAACTTTTGTGGGCTGTCCTTAGTCCCAGGCTTGGCTGATGTAATCTTCCCAGGTCCCATGTGGTGTAATGAAAGGGCTTTGGGCAATTCCTAATATGGCTCTGTCTGAAGGAGATCTTTGTTATGTAGAATAGACTGCTCCAGGCTATTAACAAAGGGAGGGGTGAGTGAGCTGAGCTATTCCTTGCTGGCACATTGACAAAGGTGGGGGCTACTAAGAGTGAGTCTGTTTCCTTTCTAAAAGCATGTTTCTCAATTTCTCTAGGGATATTCTATATAATATTCTGCCTTTTTAATATTTCCTAGGATATTTCATTTTTCTAGGAGAGGGGTGGGTGCTAACTTCCTACAGATGCATATATCTGCACTTGTATAATCTTGTCCCCAACATTTTCAGATATACATTGGATATAGAACATCTACAGACCCCTTGTAAAACACCAGGTTTTTAGATGTAAAACAAATGAGACCAATATAAATCACCCAAGAAAAATTTCCTTTCATATAATGTATGAGCAGTACAATTCAATTGAAATTCAAACTGAAATCTTTCATGGGGAAGAAATGACAATAAAAAACTTACAACAACATTGTTTCATAAAGAGGTGCACCCTTAAAAGCTAATACTTTCTAGAAGCACTTTTTGATTTTATCACAGCATTGCAGGGCAGGAATCTTTAGACCAGCTTTCTGCAAACTGGCTTCCTCCAAGTGTTTTTTGCTCAAGGTGCTTGGGAATAAATAAGGCTGAAAGGTAATAATAAGGCTGGGAATTGCGAAGGCTGCTCTGAGCAATTCTGCCTTCTAGCAGGATTTAGACTCCCCAATAATACAGACAGGAAGATCACAGCTACCCCCTATGTAGATGGGGTTCAAAGGCAATGCCGGTGGATTCTTCCCGGTTCACGGTTGACAACCATTTAGAGCCACACAGAAACAAGAACTTCATGAACTTTTAGGGCGCAGCACTTGGCTAAACCTGTGAACCTAAGTGGGGTCAAGCCTCAATCTTACAGCGACACTCGTGCCTAGAAAGCAGTGAATACAGTACAGTAGCGGCATTGCTAGTCTACTGGAGGGGTAGAGGCGGAGATGGAACAGGTGGAAACGATAGAGGATTAGACTGCTAGAGTGGATCAGGAGGAGAGAGTAACTTCCTCTTCCGGCTCACCCACGGGAGGATAATGGTGTCGGCGGAGCCTCTTGTGCCGTTTCAAGGGTGGAAGCGGCTCCTGGGAGGTGAGTGGAGGGCAGGTCGGAGGAGAAGCCGGGAGCAAGTCGGGCCCTTTGGGTTCCTCCACGGTGTATGAAACAGAGGAAGCAACGAGGCTGAAACATGTGGGCTGATGCTCCATGTTCTTTCTCTCCCCAAATGTTTTTATCCTTTTGCTGCATGATTTAAAATTGCTGCCTGTGATTTTACCAATGGGGGATTTAAAAAGCCTTTTTTTTTCATATTTCTATCTTCCTCGGTCTTCGCGTAACACTTGATTCCTTGTGATGTTATTGACATGTTGCTTTCCTGGCAAGCGAGGAGTTTCATGGCCAAAACGGATGCTTTAAATCTTGCATAGGGTTTGGGCACCATTTCATCTGTTAGCGTCCCCACCTTTCTTAAATTAGATCAAACAAACTCAGTGAATGCACTTCTGAAACGTTTTGAAGACTGAAATATACATAATTTTCTACATAAATAAATTTTTAGGTGTGTATGTGTGCATATATAAACCTCAGTATTTTCAGGTAATTTTAACAACAGTTTGCACTGATGATAATTTTTGATTTACCCAAGCCAACAAGAGAATTTCATGATTTGAAATATGAGTGGATATTTGAACTTTGATTTTGCTGCTGTTCTATGTGCCTAATGAATCATAATGAATGTAAGAGGTTAAACTAGCATTTTGGTATTTTTGCTTTTTCATAGTAATATGGATTTTTTTTTGCTGTTCTCCCAGGTTCTGCACATTTTATAAACAATAATGAAACCAATCAATTAATAGGAATCTTACAGACAAAGTGGATGTCAAGAATAGCTCTCTGGACAACCAGGAATGAGAAGCAGCATTAAAATGCAAAACAAACCATCAATCAAAAGCTTCTCCACTTCTTCCAGAAAGTGTTAAAACTCTTCTCTTTCCTCAGCAGATGGAGGGAGACAAGGGAGAGAATAACAGGAACAGAGTTTTTAGGTGGAAGAAATAGATTATGTGGAACTGAAGAAAATATTGCATGAAAAGGTAAAAAGATTTAATTACCAAATTCAGAAAACGTGGGAAATAGAAAAGATCCCTTGGACAGCCAAAGGCATTAATGAAAGACATTGATGAAAGAAAGAGTGTCTTGAATCAAAGCACCACCAGATAAGGGATCAGAAATATTTTTTGCCCCCTCATGAATCCAAGAATATCAGTTTTGCAAAAACCCCACAGACTGCCTATTGTGGGACAAATACAGATTGCAGATCACAGTTAAATTATCCACAGGAGGATCCATCCTGTGAAAACCCTTACAAATGCTTGGAGTGCGGTAAAAGCTTTACTCAAAACAGGACTCCCGTGACTCATGGAACGGCTGATGCAGGAGGAGCAGCTCTACCAGTGCTCCCAATGTGGCAAAAAATTTAGCATGCACACCAATCTGGTGAGAGACAAGAAGACTCACACTGGGAAGAAAATCTTTGAATGTCCTGATTGTGTGAAAAGTTTCACTTGGAATTCTGACCAGAGAGAGAAACCGTATGAGTGTCCGGATAGTGGGAAAAGGTTTAGTCAGAATTCCACCCTGCTGATACACAAATGGGCTCACACAGGAGAGAAACCATATGAATGCCAAGATTGTGGGAAAAGTTTCAGTTGGAATTCTCTCCTAGTAGAACATCACAGAATTCACACAGGAGAGAAACCATTTGAGTGTCCTGATTGTGGGAAAGATTTCTCTCGGAAATCTGACCTGGTGAAACACCAGAGGACTCACACTGGCGAGAAACCGTATGAGTGTTCAGATTGTGGAAAAGGTTTCAAGGGGAATTCTGACCTGGTGATACACAAAAGGATTCACACAGGTGAAAAACCGTATAAGTGTCTGCAGTGTGGGAAAAGATTCATTCAAAATTTCCACCTTGTGCGACATCACAGGATTCACACAGGAGAGAAACCATATAAGTGTCCAAATTGTGGAAAAAGTTTCAGTCAGAATTCTGACCTGGTGATACACCAGAGGACTCACACGCAAGAGAAACCGTATGAGTGTTCAGATTGTGGGAAAAGATTCAGTTGCAATTCTGACGTGGTGAAACATCAGAGAACTCACACAGCAGAGAAACCGTATAAATGTCATTGTGGGAAAAGTTTCAGTCAGAATTCCTACCTGATGAAACACCAGAGGACTCACACAGGAGAGAAACCATATAAATGTCATGATTGTGGAAAAAGTTTCAGACAGAATTCCTACCTGGTAAAACACCAGAGGACTCACACGGAAGAGAAAACGTATGAGTGTCCAAAATGTGGGGAGCATTTCAGTTGCAAGTCTCAACTAGTGAAGCACCAGAAGACTCACAGAGGAGATAGACTGTATGAGTGTCCAGATTGTGAGAAAAGTTTCACTCAAAATTCCAAGCTGTTGAGACACCAGAGGACTCACACAGGAGAGAAACCATATGAATGTCCTGATTGTGGGAAAAGTTTCAGTCAGAATTCCAACCTGGTGATACACCAGAAAACTCACAAAGGAGAAAAACCGTATCAGTGTCCAGATTGTGGGAAAAGTTTTAGTCAGAATTCCTACCTGGTGATACACCAGAAAACTCACACTGGAGAAAAACCGTATCAGTGTCCAGATTGTGGGAAAAAATTCTGTCATAATTTCTACTTGGTGAAACATCAGAGGACTCACACAGGAGAGAAACCATATGAGTGTCTTGAATGTGGGAAAAGTTTTACTTGGAATTCCCATTTGGTGATACACCAGAGGACTCACACAGGAGAGAAACCGTATGAATGTCCGGATTGTGGGAAAGATTTTAGTAATAGGTCTAACCTTATAAATCATGTAAGGTTACACATAGGGGAGTAACCATTCAAATAGCTAGATTGCAAACAGTGTTTCACACAAAGTTCCTTCCTTATCACACAAGAAATTCCATATGAGGCAACATTTGATGTGTGTAGAGGAATATTGAAATTTTTTTTATTTTTTATTTTTTGGTCATTAGAAACCCAGCTGAACAATTACACAATTACTTGCATGATTCTCTTTAGGAAACGTCTTAATATCAAACATGAGGGAGGAATAGAATAGAATAATAAATTTGGAAGAGACCTTGTATTTCATCCAGTCCAACCCCCTGCTCAAAATCACTGCAGGATTAGCGGCATATAAAGTTAATAAATATAAGCAAACATCTGGTTCCAAATCAAGTTTCTGATGAGCAGGCATCTCTTATTCCAGTACTTAGGGAAACAGCTTGATCTTCCTTGCTTTATAGAAGACTTGGAGGAGAAAGGCTTCCAAACTTCAGGGGAAATTTTTTTCATAGGGCAGGATCTGCAATGGAAAAGACTCACTTCTTATCTCCTATCAGATGGTGTGGGGCAGGGGTCGGCAACCTTAAACACTCAGAGAGCCATTTGGACCTGTTTCCCACAGAAAAGAAAACACCGGGAGCCACAAAACTCTTCCTGTGCCTGATTATTTCCTGAGCGGCCACAAAACTAGCATATATAGTTGAATTAAAGATTCCGTTTTCTTCTGAACCTTTTCTTTTCTTGGATTTATCCATGGTTGGCCTACCGGGGGTCAAAAAGCTTAATAAATTGCGCATTGGTGGGTGTTGCACATTGGCAGTTGTGACGCATATTTTGAGCGACGGAGCCGCAGCAGAAGGATGAAAGAGCCACATGCGGCTCCAGAGCCGTGGGTTGCTGACCCCTGGTGTGGGGGATAGCAGTTGTGCTCTTCCCAGGGCCGAAGCAGCAGCTAGAAGGTGGATTGGGGTTAGGTCAGAGAAGAAATCAAGAGCAAGTAGAGCTGCCTGGTTTCCTCCATGGTGTAAAAGCAGAGAAGGAACTAGGCTGCTATATATTCCTTCCCACCCCAGATTTTATTCCACCTGTGCTGGCTTTAAAACTGGTACCCACAATTTTCTACTGGTTGTAAAAAGTCTCCTCCAACTTATGATTGATTCCTTGGGATTTTATGGACATGTTGTTTTCTTAGCAACAATATGGGATGGATCTGTCACTGGTCTCTTTTGGGATTTTACTTTCTTTTATTCCCATGTTTACCTAACAAGCATGGTGTTATTTCTACTTATAATAAAGGCAGGATTTAAATATCTATGCATGTATGTATTTTTATTTGTTAAGAAAATGTATCTGGCAGCCCAACTCAAGGTGACTCCAGGCAGTTACAGCACTAAAACCCTAATACAGAATATGCAAATGGCAAAATGCAGAGCCATATACAAGAACCAATAAACCCCATATATGCAATCAATCAGAATAGAGCAGGAAGGCTCATTGGAGGTCTTCTAGTCCAACCCCTTGCTCAGGCAGGAGATCCTATATCAGTGATGGCAAACCTTTTCTCCAGGCCTTTAATCATCTTACTTGCTCTTCTTTGCACTTTTTCCCAAAGTCTCAACATCTTTTTTGTAATGTGACAAAACTGGATGCAGTATTCCAGGTGTGGCCTTACCAAGGCTTTATCACTTCACGTGATTTTGATTCTATGCCTCTGTTTATACAACCAAGGATTGTATTAGCTATTTTGGCTGCTGACGCATACTGCTGGCAAATGGCAAAATACAAAGCCACCACATTTAACATGTACTTGCTCTGCAAGTACGGGGCACTTCTAGGAAATTGTCACTAAATGAAGTTTTGTAAGTCAAGGACTACCTGTACATAATGGGTATCATGGGATGGATGGCCCCTGCTAGCGGTTTCACATAGATGTTGAAAATGACCAGCGAATGCTTGAGCCCCAGGGTAGCCCACATTGCGGGAGGCTTAGGGTGCAGCTGTTCTTCTGCTATCCACATTGACTTGAACTGGCCATGGAGGTAGAAGTAGAACCACCACAATAAAGTGCCTCTTATTTCCAGTCCTCAAAGCTTGTCCTGAAGGATATCATGGTCAATGGTATTGAAACCTGATGAGAGAGACTTCCGATGGTGATGTCGGGGCGGCGCAGGGGGAAAAGGATGAGCTCCGTCCTTTAATCCCTGATTTTTTGTGCTGGGGACCCTTCAAAGGCATGCTGAGTTTGGAGGACCGCGCGAAACGGAGGGGAAGCCCGGGGGACAGCGAGGTGGAAAGCAACTACCCGCTGGAACAAGGGAATCTCTCCTTAACCCGGTGTGAATGTAATCTGTCATGTCATTTGACATGGCGGATCAGATGCCGCGACAACCACTTCAGCTTTGGGAAGCAAAAAAGTGAGTAGCATACTGTGCTCATTTCCATTAACACGAACTTCCTTATTGGCAGCGATTGGGAATTAATAAATTGGGCAAACTCCAACTATTTGGGGCAAAGAGATTGAAGCTCGGGCAAGAGTCTAAGCGGCGATTGAAAGAGAAGAGCCGTGATTACTGAAAATAATTTTGCCTAGAAAGCAAAGGCAAACAAATTCAAAAGCGAGAGTGAAAGTGACAGCGCTAAAACGAGATAAATTAAAGGGAAAATAAAAAGGATTAAAAAGAAAATAAAATCTAAGCTGCAGTAAGAGAAAATATTGTAAGAAAGTCAATCTAAACTCAAAAGAAAATGGTCGACCGGAGAAAATAATTTATGATTTAAGGAGCGAGCTGTGAAAGAAAGAATTTGATCGAGGAGATCAGTCTAAAAAGAAAGACAGTGTTTGGACAACTCGGAGACCAGGAGTGAAAATAAAAACACCAGATTAGCTTACTTGAAACGGGAGAGGAGAAAGAACACCGAATTGGAGAGACTAAGCTGACACAGACAGAGACGGTGGGGACTCCGGAGGCGATAGTATAAAAAAGACTATTGGAGTTGTAAGAGGGCAAAAGATTCCAACAACAGAGCAGCCAAAATATAAGTAATAAACGGACTGTCTTGTCACAAACGGAGACAAGTGGACAGAGATAGAATCTTTCTTCAACATTACCTATTAACCTTATTTATAACTCTATCTCTATTTTTATCTGTATATATGAATTGTAGTAAATTAATGTATTAGGATATAAGTATTTAGAACATTAAGTTTAAGAAGGAAATTTATTTGTTAGAACTGATTTAAGTGATTAAGTGAAATAATTTAATAGTAATATAATTAAGACTTTCTTTTAGTTATACAATGTATAGGGAATATCTTTAGATCAATTTAACAAAAAATATTGATAGGTGTGGGGAAATAAGATTGAAAACTAAAAAGAAACTATTAGTGGGGGGAAAGAGGTAAACGGTAATTTGGGAAAGAATATATAAAATACTAGAACAACAAGATAGAGTCTTAAAAGAAATGACGAGTACTACCACCACAACGTTAAGAACAAGAAAAAAGACGATACCTATCCAGACGGGGGCAGCAGCTTCACCGGGATCCCAGAAAACAATAGAAGAGACTCTACCCATGGAGAAAACAAATGTGAATTTGACTCTGCAAATGGTGCAATCGACTCTTATTTTTGCACCCATCTGTCCTAACAGGTCAGATAGGGTGGGCACACTCCTAACCCCTTCCCTTAAATATTGCCATGTGATAGGAGCTAGGAAGTGAGCCTAGGAAGTGCAGACTTCCCTGTGAAACATTCTTCCCCCTGAAATTTGGCAGGCCTTTATCCTCCTAGTCTTCCATAAAACAAGGAAGATCTAGCTGTTCCCCTAAGCACTGGGATAAAGGATTGCACATTAGAAGCTTGAATTTGCACCAGATTTTTCTTCTAATGCATTTGGTTTTAATATGGTTTTTGAGTGAATTATTGAGTGGGAGCGGGCATCGATCCCTGCCTCGCCGCCGCCTCGCAGGCAGAAGCAAGTTTCAAAACGCTGCCAGAGGCAGCCCAGAGGAGCTGAGACAGTCCCGTGGGGTGTGCGCGTACCCACCCCTTGCTCTCTCTCTCCCGACCAAAAGAGTGCCCGCCACAGAAAGAGCGGCTCCCAGCCGGGAGAGAGAGAGCGAGGGGTGGGTACGCGCACACCCCGCAGGACTGGCTCAGCTCCTCTGGGCTGCCTCTGGCAGCGTTTTGAAACTTGCTTCTGCCTGCGAGGCGGCGGCGAGGCAGGGATCGATGCTCGCTTCCTCTTCCTCGCAGGCAGGAGCGTGTTTCAAATTGCCGTAGGCAGAGCCCAGAGGAGCTGAGCTAGTCCCATGGGGTGTGTGAGCACCCGCCTCTCGCTCTCACTCTCCTGGCCGGGAGCCGCTCTTTCTGCGGCAGGCACTCTTTTGGCCGGGAGAGAGAGAGCGAGGGGTGGGTACGCGCACACCCCGCGGGACTGGCTCGGCTTCTCTGGGCTGCTTCCGGCAGCGTTTTGAAACGTGCTCCTGCCTGTGAGGCGGCGGCAAGGCAGGGATCGATGCTCGCCTCCTCTTCCTCGCAGGCAGGAGCGTGTTTCAAATTGCCGTAGGCAGAGCCCAGAGGAGCCGAGCTAGGCCCGTGGGGTGTGCGCGCACCCGCCTCTTGCTTGCTCTTGCTCTCCCGGCCAAAAGAGTGCCCGCTGCAAAAAGAGCGGCTCCCGGCATGTCCCGGCTCTCTCACAGCTCCTCCTCTCTCTCTTCTTCTCCTGAGGGGCAGCAGTGCGTCTGGCTCACCGAACAGGCCTGCCGATCTTTGGACACACAGCTGCCACTCGGGAGAAGAGAGAGAAGAGGCGCTGCGAGAGAGCCCATTACTCACGTTATTTTCCCGGGCGGCGGCAGCTTGTTGAGAAGTTTTTCTTTACACTGGAGTTTCCCTGCAAAGACCAGCTGAGAGAGAGTAGTGGCGGAGAGCAGCCAGACGCTGGTAAGATGCGCGTCTCACAGCCTGCCCCTCCCCATCCCCTGCCTCACCTGCCATCCCCAAATTGTGCCCAAACATCTTACCAGCATCTGGCAGCTTCACCGCTTCTCTTTCTCGGCCGGTCTTTGCAAGGAAACTCCTTGAAATGTAAAGACAAACTTCTCGCAAGTGTGAGAAGTTGTTAATTGCTCACATTCGCAAGAAGTTTTTCTTTACATTTCAAGGAGGTTCCCTGCAAAGAGCGGCCGGGAAAGAGAGGCGGCGAGCTGCCAGACTCTGGTGAGATGTTCGGGCACAATTTGGGGGTGCCAGATGGGGCAGGGTTTACGTGTACGTAGTTGGGGAAGGGGCCTTATTTGGGGGGGGGACTTATTTCAACGCATGTCCTGAAAAGCCCTGTTGGGCTTATTATCGGGACATGTCTTATTATAGGGGAAACACGGTAGGTAGAAGTAAAATGTATATTTGAAATGTAAGTATGGAATATATTTGGATTTAAATGAAAAAAATGTGTAAATAACATGTATGAAAAACACTTGAAGTAGAATGTAATGATATGTAAAAGTAGACATGTAAATATTAAGTATCAGTATCCCACCATCGTCGCCAGAGTTAAATCCTCAGTGCGGGTGCGAATAACTTGAGGCGAGACAAAAGCTGAACCAGAACTAGCCTTTATTAAGGCTAACAAGGAACAGTAACACCAAACAGCAACATCGTGTCAGGGAAAGCCGTGCGCCCGGCAGCCGCGTCTGACAGCTCTTTTATAGTCGGCTGTCAGACGCAGCAGCCAATGGGAACTCTCCAATCTCCCGCTCTTTGGCTGCTTGCGTTGCAGCCAATAGGAACGGTTTCTGGGCAGAGTGGATAGTCCTGACGGGACGTAGCAGTTCCCTTGGAGCCTCTCGCCTGCTCATGCTTCCATATCCAAAATCCTTGGGAGCCAAAGGAAATCAGTCATAAAGTTTGGGGATTTAGAGAGGTTTTGACAGTGACTGAAAGCCGACTAGTAAAGTGCAGGACTCTTTAGATCAGCTGTCTAAAAACTAGCACCCTCCAAATATTTTGCCCAAGCTGCCTGGGAATATTCAATACTGGAATCTTAACTCCTCTGGAAATTGGGAAGGCCGCTCAGAGGAATTCCGCCCTCTAGTGAGATTTATGCCCTGCAAGAATGCAGACGGAAAAATAATATCTCCTATCTAGATGTGTTTGGGAGCAATGTGGGTGGGCACTTCAAGGTTTTGTGCCTTATTTCATTCCAGGTAGTCCTTGACTTACAGTAACAATTGAGCCCAAAATTTCTCTTGTTAAAAGTCAAACATATATTAAGTGAGTTTGCCCCATTTTACGATATTTCTTGTCACAGTTAAGTGAATCACTGCAGTTGTTAAATTAATCAAACTCTTGTTAAGTGAATCTGGCTTCCCCATTGATTTTGCTTGTCAGAAGGTCATGACCCCAGGACACTGCAACCGTCATAAATATGAGTTAATTGCCAAGCGACTGAATTTTGATCATATGACCACGGGGATGCTGCAAGAGTTGTAAATGTGAAAACTGGTTAAAAGTCGCTTTTTTTCAGTCTGTTGTAATAGTCACTAAAAGAACTGTTGTAAGTCAAGGACTACCTGTATTCTATTAATGGGATGAAACTGGCAATCGTTTAAGGCTGCACATGCACACAAGACCTTTATCAACTTTTATGATGCAGCACCTGGGTAATCTTGTGCAGGTAAGCAGGGTCAGGCTTCCCTCTTCAAGCTTCCCTCAGTCACAAATATAATTTTGGGGAGTTATCCTGCACCCCCAAGGGGAAGAACTGCCTGGAAGACATTCCATTGATCACAACAGCACTCAGTGCCTGGAATTCACTACCTGACTCTGGTTTCTTCCCCAACCCCAAAAAACTTTAACCTTAGACTGTCTACTGTCAACCTCACCCCATTCCTAAGAGGTCTGTAAGGGACGTGCATAAGCGCACCAGCGTGCCTACCGTCCCTGTCCTACTGTCCTCATCTATCTGTATTCACTTTGATTATGTTTATGTTTATACCTATACCTGCTATATTGTACATGTTCGACAAACAAATAAATAAAAATAAATAAATAAATCCCCAAGGGAGGTGTGCTTTCTTGTTGCTTGATGACACAAATTTGTGTTCCCCCCATGGATGCTTTCCCTTGGTTTAGTTCCCGCAAAATAAGCTCCTGGCTCAGTTGCAGTGACGATGTGGGCATCCCTGCGAGACCCCAAAGGACAGACTAGGGCTAGATGATCCTGGAGAAAAGTTATGGATGTGATGGCTAAGAGTGAAAAACGGCACTTCATTAAAAAAAAAAAAACCAGAAACTCCTGATATAGAATGTTCGTATTTTCAGCCTCACGTCACTAGGTGGCGCTCTAACACAACACGAGCGTCTGGCAATCCGCCACTATAATAGGGGTATCCCTGGTGGGTGAGATCTTAGATTCAACTGGAGCTAAGGTGAAAGCTGAGGTGAAAGGCGTTAAAACCAGCGAGTATTGCTAGAAAGGATGTCGAGGAGAGGATACGGGCAGAGGAACTTCCTCTTCCGGCTCTTCCATGGGAGGATGGAGGCCTGGAGGGCTGCAGTTGTGTTCTTTCCAGGGTGGAAGCAGCAGCTGGGAGGTGAGTGGAGGGCAGGTCGGAGGAGAAGCCGGGAGCAAGTCGGGCCCTTTGGGGTCCTCCACGGCCTGGAAGCAGCGAAGGGACAAGAATGAAACATGCGGGCTGCTGCATATTCTTTCTTTCCCCAAATATTTTTACACTTACGCTGCATGATTTTAAAATGCTGCCTGTAATTTGCTGCTGGGAAATGGGAGAGACTAAAATTGAAATGCCTGGGGACTAAAACACATGAAGAACGGTTGCAGGATTTGGGTATGACCAGTCTAGAGGAAAGAAGGACTAGGGAGGACATGATAGCAGTATTCCAGTATTTGAGGGGCTGCTGCAAAAAAAGAGAGGGTCAACTTATTTTCAAAGCACCAGAAGGCGAGACAAGAAGCAATCGGTGGAAACTAATCAAGTTCAAAACCAACTTACATAGAAAAAGGAGAAACAGTGAGAACAATTAACCAAAGAAGTTGTGGGTGCTTCATCAAAGGAAGTTTTTAAGAAAAGACTGGATAGCCACTTGTCTGAAATGGTATAGGGTCTCTTGCTTGAGCAAGGGGTGGGCTAGATGACCTACAAGGAGGCTTCCAGTTCTAAATTTGAGATTTGGGAGATTTTTTTAAAAAAATCTTTATTTTTTTATATTTCATATCCACCCATCTAACTCATATAACACTTCATTCCTTGTGATTTTATTGACATGTTGCTTTCCTGGCAAGTGAACAGTGTCACGGGCAAAATGGATGCTTTAAATCTTGCCTAAGATTTGGGAACCATTTCATCTCTTAGCGTCCCCACCTTTCTAAAATTAGATTAAAAAATGAGAAGACGCACTTAAACGTGTATTTCTGTGTGCATTTGTGTGTGTATATGTGTGATCTCTCCAACCCCAAAAGAGAATTTTACGATTGAGTCAATATTTGACCTTGAATCTTTGTTAGTCTTCTATCTGCAAAGTGAATTATAATTAATTAGAAGTTAAACTATAATATTGATGTTTTCATGATAATATATGGGAGGTGGGGGTTTTTGCTGCTTTTACATGTCCTGCAGCCATTTTTTAGACAATAGTGAAACTAACACATTAATATGAATCTTACAGACAAAGAGGATGCCAAGAAGAGTACTCTGGACAACAGAGAATGAGAAGCAGCATTAAAGAGCCGAGGTGGCGCAGTGGTTAGAGTGCAGTACTGCAGGCTACTTCAGCTGACTGCTAGCTGCAGTTCGGCGGTTCAAATCTCACCGGCTCAAGGTTGACTCAGCCTTCCATCCTTCCGAGGTGGGTAAAATGAGGACCCAGATTGTTGGGGGCAATATGCTGACTCTGTGAACCGCTTAGAGAGGGCTGTAAAGCACTATAAAGCGGTATATAAGTCTAAGTGCTATTGCTATTGCTAAAATGCAAAACAAACCATCAATCAAAATCTTTTCCACTTCCTCGTGAAAGTATAAAAACTCTTCTCACTCCTCTGCAGATGAGAGAAGGGGAGAGAATAACAAGAACAAAGTTTTGAGCTGGATAAAATAGAGTTTGTGGAACTCAAAGAAACATTACAACATGTGGAACTGAAGGAAACAAGAACTGTGGTGGCGCAGTGGTTAGAATCCAGTACTGCAGGCTACTTCTGCTGACTGCCAGCGGCCTGCAATTTGGCAGTTCGAATCTCACCAGGCTCAAGGTTGACTCAGCCTTCCATCCTTCCGAGGTGGGTAAAATGAGGACCCATATTGTTGGGGGCAATATGCTGACTCTCTAAACCGCTTAGAGAGGGCTGTAAAAGCACTGTGAAGCGGTATATAAGTCTAAATGCTATTGCTATTGCTATTATATGAAAAGTCAAGGGGGATAATTTCCAAATCTTAAAAAAAAAGTTGGAAATATGTGGAAGTCAGTGAGAAGAAAAAATATTCCTTGGTAGCCAAAATTGGCAGACATAAATTAAAGCCTTTGAGGAAGGAAAGTGGCTTCAATCAAAGTACCTCCAAGTAATAGATCAGAAATATTTTTGACCTTAAGAGTCCAAGCATATCAGTGTTGGAAAAACTGCACAGACTGCGTATTACGAGAAAAACTTAGATTGCAGGTCACAGCTGCTTATGCATGAGAGAATCAATCCTGTGAAAAGCTACACAGATGTTTGGAATGAGGTAACAGCTTTACTCAGAAAAGCTTCCTAGTGACCCATACTAGAGACATAGACCCATACTATGGGTCATTCATGGAATGACCCATACTAGAGACAAGCTCTACTAGTGCTCCCAATGTGGCAAAAGATTTACAATGCACACCAATCTGGTGAGACACAAGAGGACTCACACTGGGGAGAAAAACTTATAAGTGTCGTGATTGTGGGAAAAGTTTCTCTCGGAATTACAACCTTGTGCTACACCAGAGGACTCACACAGAAGAAAAACCATATCATTGTCCAGATTGTGGGAAAAGTTTCAGTCAGAATTCCTACCTGGTGAAACACCAGAAGACTCACACAGGAGAGAAACCCTTTGAATGTCCTCACTGTGGGAAAAGTTTCAGAGAGAATTCTTACCTGCTGAAACACCAGAGGACTCACACAGGAGAAAACCGATATGAGTGTCTGGATTGTGAGAAAACTTTCAAGCAGAATTCTCACCTGGTGATACACCAGAGGACTCACATGGGAGAGAAACCATATAAGTGTCGTGATTGTGGGAAAGGTTTTTCTCGGAATTTCAACCTGGTGATACACCAGAGAACTCACACAGGAGAAAAACCATATGAGTGTCTGTTTTGTGGGAAAAGTTTTATTCGAAATTCGTACCTATTGAATCACCAGAGGACTAACACAGGAGAAAATCCATATGAGTGTCTGGAATGTAGGAAAACTTTCATTCGAAAGTGCGACTTGGTGATACACCAGAAGACTCATACAGGAGAGAAACTATACGAATGTCCGGATTGTGGGAAAAGTTTCACTCGGAATTCCAAGCTGGTAATACACCAGAGAACTCATACGGGAGAGAAACCATATGACTGTCTATATTGTGGGAAAAGTTTCAGTCAGAATTCCAACCTGATGATACACCAGAGAACTCACACAGGAGAAAAACCATATCAGTGTTCGGATTGTGAGGAAAGTTTCAGTCAGAATTCCTACCTGGTGAAACACCAGAGGATTCACACAGGAGAAAAACCATATGAGTGTATGGAATGTGGGAAAAGTTTCATTCAAAATTTGGACTTTGTGATACACCAGAGGACTCACACAGGAGAAAAACCATATGAATGTCTGTTTTGTGGGAGATGTTTTATTCGGAATTCCTACCTGATGAAACACCAGAGAACTCACACAGGAGGAAAACCATATGAGTGTTCAGATTGTGGGGAAAGTTTCAGTCACAATTCCTACCTGATCAAACACCAGATAATTCACACAGGAGAAAAACCATATGAGTGTCTTGAGTGTGGGAAAAGTTTTGTAAGGAATTCCAGTTTGGTGATACACTGGAGGACTCACACAGGAGAAAAACCGTATGAATGTCCGGATTGTGGGAAAGATTTCAGTAGTAGGTCTAGCCTTCTAAATCATGTAAGGTTACACATAGGGGAGAAACCATTCAAATGCCCAGATTGCGGAAAGTGTTTCACACGGAATTCCTCACTTATCAAACACAAGAAATTCCACATGAGACAAAATACGATGTATGTAGAGGACTCTTGAACTTCGTTTCTCATCTCTCATTGGAAGGCCAGCTGAGATACTAATTATTTAATTTCTTTCCTTATTCTTTTTAGTCAAACGTGTCTTAGTATCAAACATGAGTGAAGAGATCTGAACTTCCTTTCTCTGGCCCAGTGCAGTCATTCCCTTTCACGGAATAGAGCGGTAAAGGAGCTTGCATCTCTATTAGGTATGCTTGTTGCCTTCAGTTATTTCTACATATAATAAAGGGGGATATAAATATGAATGTGGGTCATTAAGTGAGGTCCTCGTGACTATGATGTGGGAAGAGGCAGGAATCCTAGGCAAGCAAACCAGCAGGTGAGAGTTACAGGTGAGAGCCACAGACGGGTGGGTGACCTCCTGGCCTTCCCCTTTGGGGCTGGGAAAAGAGCCGGCCCCAAAAGCCCCAGCAGGCTTTCTGCCTAGAGTTCCCCACTCACTGTCTCCTGGGTTCCTAAGCTGAGGCCTTAACCTCTAGTCTATACCAAAATGGCTCTCATATAAGATCTTATATTGCAATTGCCTTTTTTCTATATGGTCTGTCTATTATATAGTTTCAAAAGGCCTGTATCACTATATTTCAATCATTCTCTATTCCTAACTTCTATATTACTCTAATCCTAATATCCATATGACCCTAGTGCTACATTCTCTCTCTCTTTCTCTCTCTCCCCATCCTCTATTTATCTAGTTATCTAGCTAGCTGTCTCCAATCATTTCCTTTAAAGTTCAGTGTGTCTTTTATCTTCCTTCTCTATCTGCTCCAGCAATACCATAGAGCAGTGATGGCGAACCTTTTTTGGTTCGCGTGCCAAAAGGGGGTGTGCTAGCGCGCGTGTGCGTGTCCACACCCATTCCCTCCCCCCATGCATGCGCACAACCCCCCCGCGCTGCCCCCTGCGCATGCGCACCCACCCCATCCCGCGAATGCGCAAATGCCTCACTGAAGCCCTGGAGTGCAAAAAACGGCCCAACGGGCAAAGCGGAAGTTTGGAAAAACGCACTTCCAGTTTGCCCGTTGGGCTGTTTTTCGCACTCCGGGGCTTCAGGAAGCTTCCCTGAAGCCTCCGGAGTGCAAAAAACAGCCCAACGGCAAACCGGAAGTGCGTTTTTCTGAACTTCCGGTTTGCCCATTGGGCCGATTTTTGCACTCCGGGGCTTCAGGAAGCTTCCCTGAAGCCTCTGGGGTGCAAAAAACAGCCCAACGGCAAACTGGAAGTGCATTTTTCTGAACTTCCGGTTTGCCGTTGGGCCGTCTTTTGCACTTCGGGGCTTCAGGAATCTTCCCTGAAGCCTCTGGAGTGCAAAAAACAGCCCAACGGCAAACCGGAAGTGCGTTTTTCCGAACTTCCGGTTTGCCGTTGGGCCGTTTTTCGCACTCCGGGGCTTCAGGAAGCTTCCCTGAAGCCTCCGGAGGGCAAAACGGCCTTCCCCAAGGCCGAAAATCAGCTGGCCAGCACGCACATGCGTGCTGGAGCTGACATAGGGCAACGCCTCACGTGCCCTCTGATATGGCTCCGCGTGCCACAGGTTCGCCATCAGTGCCATAGAGAGACTCTCCCTGTTCTTCTGCACAGATGTGAGCAATGTGGATAGGAAATGTTGGCCTGGATTTCTCTGAGGAATGGACTTCAGGCCAGGATCCACATTTAAGAAGGGTTTTCTTCTGGTTAGCTGAGGGGACAACATTCCCAGACAGGTATCTGTATAACAATTGCTTGATAGAAAGAAGGAGGGAAGGCATAACTCTATGTGCTTCTTTTTTCCAATTTCTTCTTTATTGCTTATTTTCTATTGGTTTTGTGTGTTTGGAATATTAGATTACATTTCTAATTTAAAAAATGTCAGCCAGATACACTTTTGTGTGAATATGCTTTCAAATGTTTCTATTAGTTTTGCTTACCAAACATAGACAGCCTCTTTCTGAGCTCCCTTTTTCTAGGCGCGGCTGTGTAGGTGTCTCACTCACTTTGACTTAATGGAGATTTCCGTGCTAAGGAAATTACAGAAGCACATGGCAATTTGCAGGCTTAAAATCAGCCTGGCTAGCAAGAGTGAGGCCAGTTCCCTTGGAGCGTCTGGCCTGCTGGTGCTTCCATGTCCTAAGTCTTTGGGAGCCATAAGGTTTTGGGATGTAGAGATGTTTTGAGGGCGACTAAGAGGCAACTACCAAAGCACAGGACTCTTTAGATCAGTTTTCTACTAACTAGCGACCGCCAAATATTTTTCGCAAGCTGCCTGGGAATACTCAATGCTGGAATCTAACTTGTCTTGAAATTGGGAAGGCTGCTCAGAGGAATTCTGCCCTCTAGTGAGATTTAGGCCCTGCAAGAATGCAGATGGAAAAATAACATCTCCTGTCTGGATGTGTTTGGAAGCAATGAGGGTGGGCCCTTCAAGGTTTTTTATAAATAACCTTATATTATATATCAACAAACACCTGGTTCGAAATCAAGCTTCTGATGTGCAGGCATCTCTTCTTATCCTATCCTGCCAAACCTCAGGGGGAAGAGTGTTTCATAGGGCAGGATCTGCAACGGAAAAGGCACACTTCCTAGCTCCTATCAGATAGCAATATTTAAGGGGAGAGGCCCACCCTATCTGACCTGGTAGGACATATGGATGCAAAAATAATAAATGTGGGACAATAGTGACAAGTGCCCTGTTGGCTCAGTGGTTAGAATGCAGTATTGCCAGCTTAGTCTGCCCACAGCCTGGAATTCGATCCTGACGGGGCTCCAGGTTGACTCAGCTTTCCATCCTTCTGAGATCGGTAAAATGAGGACCCAGATTGTTGGGGACAAAATGCTGACACTATAAACTGAGTGGTATAAAGCACTTGGGGTGGTATATAATTCTAACTGCTGTTGCTGTAATAAACTAATACTGTTAAAGGTGATGACCTTGAATTGCACCTGTAAAGAAACGAATTCAGTGCAGCTCGCACCACAAAAGATGTTACATGGGCAACCCAGGGGCCTCCATTACTGTGTGCGCTGCTGCGTTCTGTATCAGTTGAAGTTTCTAGTGGTCCAGTGCAGTGATCCAAACAGGAGGTGACCAAGGCATGAGTGACCCATGTGCAAGGCCTCCCTGGTCCAGGAAAGGGCACAATTGGTGCAATACATGAATCTGCAAAGCCCCTCCCCCAGCCATGATCTTCTCAAGCAAGAGCCGTGAGTACAGGAGGACCCCCAAGTTGTGCACCAGCTCAGTCTACAAAGATGATCACATGACCCCAGGACACGGAATCTGTCACACATATGACTTAATTGCCAAGTGTCTGAATTTTGATCATGTGACAATGGCGATGCTGTGATGGTTATAAGTGTGAAAAATGGCCATAAATCACTTTTTTGAGTCCTGTTGTAACTTCAAATGAATAGAAGAGAATAACAGAGTTGGAAGGGACCTTGGAGGTCTTCAAGTCCAACCCCCTGCTTAGACAAATGTTGTCCAATCTCTTCTTAAACCCCTCCAGTGTTGGAGCATTCACAACTTCTGGAGGCAAGTTGTTCCATTGATTAATTGTTCTAGCTGTCAAGAAATTTCTTCTTAGTTCTAGGTTGCTTCTCTCCTTGATTAGTTACCATCCATTCCTTCTTGTCCTGCCATCAAGTGCTTTGGAAAATAGCTTGACTCCCTCTTCTTCGTGGAAAACTCTTGAGATATCAGAACACTGCTATCATGTCACCCCTAGTCCTTCTTTTCATTAAACTAGACATTCCCAATTCCAGCAACCGTTCTTTATATGTTTAAATGGTTGTTACATGAAATGTTATATAAAATGTCTACCTGTACATAATTAGGTGTCATAGTATGGATGGCCTCCCCTAGCGGTTTCATGTAGATGTTAAAATGGAACAGCGAAAGACTTGAGCCTCAGGGCACCCCAAACTGCAGGGACCAAGACTCGGCCTCTCTTCTACTACTCACACCGTCTAGAACTGGCCATGGAGGCAGAAGTAGAACCACCGTAATAAAGTGCCTTCCATTTCCAGTCCCCAAAGCCGGTCCAGAAGGATATACTTCTCGATGTATTGCAACCTGATGAGAGGTCTATGAGGGACACAATACCTCTTCTATCTCAAACCCTCCAAAAGTCCATGAGAATGGCAACCAATGGCATTTTGGTGATGTGCCGCAACCGGAACCCAGACTAAGAAGGGGTGTCTTTCCTCCTGCACAGCCCTTTCTCCAGGTGACAAAGTCAGAGCTGCAAGCAGAGGGTGAGTTGGAGTCCCAGGCTGCCAACCTTTCCTTGCCCTCTTCAGCTGAACTTATAGGTGATTTTAATCTTCAGCAAAGCCTTGAACTTCCTCTGCCAGGAAAACCTCTCATGGGTTTCTTATGCATTACAAACTGCTGTTGAAGGCATAAAGCCTGCCAGGATGCTAACTGTTCAGAAGGGAGGGGAATTACTCTTCCAACCCTTTCCTGCGCTTGTAAAAAAAAAATATGGGTAGTTCTCGGGTTGTGACAGCAATTGGCACCAGAATTTCCATTGCTATGCAATGAGGTTATAAAAAGTGACACATGACCACATTGCTTGGTGAGGGCAATCCTGGCACTTCCAGTTGCCATTGCAATTCCAGGACCCCGTTGGTCATTACGTGAGGACCTCATGTGATTTTGATGTGGAAAGACGTAGGAGTCCCAGGTAAGTAGGCCAACAGGTGAGAGTTACAGGCCAATGGGTGGTCTGGGCTGCTCCTTTCTGGGCCTGGGAGAGGAATGGAGAGCCAACGCCTAAAGCGCAGGACTCTTTAGATCAGCTTTCAACAAACTAGCGCCCTCCAAATGTTTTTCGCAAGCTGCCTGGGAAACCACTTCCTGGTTTTGTCCTGTATTTCATTCTTCCATTAATGCAAAAAAACCCTTTATCAGCTTTTATGATGCAGCACCTGGCTAATCTTGTGAAGGTAAGTAGGGTGAAGCATCACTCTTCAAGCTTCCCTCAGTTGCAAAGGTAGTTTGGGGGAGTTAGCATCAGGTGGATGGTGAGTTTAGGACAGGTCGGAGGAGAAGCCGGGAGCAAGTAGGACTGTTTGGTTCGCTCCACGGTGTAAAAGCAGAGAATCAACTAGGCTGAACGTTGTCGGCTGCTACGTATTCCTTCCCACCCAAGATTTTATTCCACCTGTGCTGCAGTCCTTAAAACTGATGCTCACAATGTTCTGCTGGTTGGAAGACTTTAAACATCTCCTTCAACTTAAGATTGATTCCTTGGGATTTTACGGACATGTTTTCTTGCCAACATTATGGGACTGATCTGCCACTGCTCTCTTCTGGGATTTTACTTTCTTTTACTTCCATGTTTAGCTAACAAACACATTCTTTTCCTATTGGAGCCCCATCACTGTATTAGAGAGGTTCATCTGTCGTTAACCCACTATTTTATAAAAAATACCACTGAGGATGTTAGAAATTCCGTTTTATAATATAGAAATGGTAGCAGAGGATTATCATACAGCCATACAGATTGGTAGGAGAGAATCCTTTCTGAGGTTCAGTTGTATAGGCAGTCCTCACCATTTGTTCCCTGAGCCTTCAAAATTACTACGGTACTGTAAAAGCAGATATACACCTGGTCCATAGATTTGTGGCCATCATGGCACTTCTTCAGTGACTGCACTTCAGCCCTTCCTGTGGTTGTGAAGGTGCAGGAAAAGGAGTTCCACTAATTTGGGTGCTGCCACCGGTGCACATTTATGATCACATTTCCGATCTTCCTATCTAGCTTCTGACAAGGGGATGGTGGCAAGAAGCTGCAAGTCACAGTCACTTGGGCACAGCACTGGGCTAAACCTGTGAACCTAAGTACAGTCAAGCTTCACTTCCTGCTAAGGAAATGAGTCTACGCATCAGAATGTGGGGTTGCAGTTTGATATCATAGTCAATAAAACAGAGATCTTCAAAGTCTTCAAAAATAATTTACTTGCTTAAACTAACAATGTCCAAAACAAAAAATATTAACACGAAGATAAGACTTTAGCACTTAGCTATTAATCTTTAGCAGATAAATCTTCTACAGAAATATAATAGAAGAATCCTTGAGCGTCTGTAGTTTTGTAGCAGTATCAGGAGCAGGCAGTAATCAGGCAGTCAGTCTGACTCAAGCTAGCCTGTTCTCCTTATATAACAGTTAACAAGCTTACAATACATTTAAAGCAATACCAACAAACATAGATTAATGGTTTAAGTATACATTAGTAAAGCCAAACACTTTATACATGATTCTGACAACTCTTACAGTTTCAATCATTTACCCAAGCAGATGCACTTTCTCTTTGGCTGTTTGCCCTTTATTTCCCCGCTAGGACGCTTTTCTTTGCTTTAGTGGGAGAAAGAGGGACAGTGAGTGAACTCTTGGGAGACCTGAAAGAAAAGGTATAGGATAGATTGTCATGGACGAAAGCTATTCCTGTGCTCGGTGGGGGTCGAATACGACTTGATGGCACCGAAGGAAGCACGGAATCCATGAAAACCTCTCGCAAACGCTTTAGGGTAGAGGTAGGACGAGGGTGGTTTTCAACCTTATGTCACTAGATGGCGCTCTGGAAAGAAACACTCGAGACTAGAAAGCAGTGAATACAGTAGAGTACGGGCATTGCTAGTCTACTGGGGAGGTAGAGGCGGAGATGGAACGAGTTGAAACGATAGAGGATTAGATTGCTAGAGAGGATTTTTGAGAAGGGCAGAAGAACTTCCTCTTCCGGCTCACCGACGTGAGGATGATGGTGTCGGCGGAGCCTGTTGTGCTGCTTGAAGGGTCGAAGCGGCTCCTGGGAGGTGAGTGGAGGGCAGGTCGGAGGAGAAGCCGGGAGAAAGTCGGGCTCTTTGGGTTCCTCCACGGCGTAGAAGCAGAGGAAACAACGAGGTTGAAAGATGTTGGCTGCTGCTGCTGCTGCATATTCTTTCTCTCCCCGAATTTTATTATCCTTATGTTGCTTGATTTAAAACTGCTGCCTATGATTTTACCAATGGGAGATTTGGGAGATTAAAAGTCTTTTTTTCATATTTCTATCTCCTTCGGTCGTCCCGTAACACTTCATTCCTTGTGATGTTATTGACATGCTGCTTTCCTGGCAAGCGAGGACTTTCATGGGCAAAACGGATGTTTTAAATCTTGCCTAGGATTTGGGCACGATCTCATCTGTTAGTGTCCCCACCTGTTAGATCCTTAACGCGAGGGCGGAAAGTACTGAGGCGAGCCAGGTCGTGGATCGGAACAAGCCTTTATTAAGGCTGACAGGTTAACAGCAACTACAGCAGAAGAACAGCTCCGTACAGCCAGCAAAAGCCGGTCGCGTCTGACAGCTCTTTTATAGCCGGCTGTCAGATGCGCCGGCCAATGGGAGTGCTCTAAACTCCCGCTCTCAGGCAGCTCGCGTCTTAGCCTATCAGAGCGGTTCCAAGGCAGACTTGTTCGTCCTGAGGGGACGTGGCACCCCTCCCCTCTCGGAGGTTAACAGCAACTACAGCAGAAGAACAGCTCCGTACAGCCAGCAAAAGCCGGTCGCGTCTGACAGCTCTTTTATAGCCGGCTGTCAGATGCGCCGGCCAATGGGAGTGCTCTAAACTCCCGCTCTCAGGCAGCTCGCGTCTTAGCCTATCAGAGCGGTTCCAAGGCAGACTTGTTCGTCCTGAGGGGACGTAGCACCCCTCCCCTCTCGGATGGCGCACTCATAGTCATCCAGATAGGCGGGGCGCCTGCGCGGTCGTGTCGAGCGCCGGAGTTCGGGAACAACTGGAGGAGGCGAAGGCGGGAGTGGCTGGACAGCAGGCAGCACGACTGGCAAGGCTTCCGGACGCAGGAGAGGTGTGCAGCAGTCATCGGAGGCGGGCAGGCGTATCGGTAAGTCAGCCGCGGGAGTGCCGGACTGGGGGGTGTGGTCGACGGCGTCGGGCTGGGCACACGGAGTTGCGGCTGGCAGCGAGGAACTAGGTGGTGGGTCGACGGTGATTGTGAGTCGCCCCCGTAGCTGGTCAAGGTGCCGGCGCAAGGTTCGACCATCGGTCATCTCTACCCTGTAGGAACAGGGGCCGGTTACTTGGACAATTGTGCCTGGTAACCAGCGAGGTTCCCCCCCAAAGTTCTGAGCGTAGACCGCGTCGCCCTCTTTAAACCCCCTGGGCCAGCTGGACGAGGCAGTGGGGGTGTCAGGCGAGTAGAGAGGGTGCAAGCGGTCGAGGTCGGTGCGGAGGCGGCGCCCCAGTAGCAACTCGGCCGGGCTGCGATTGGTGGCTGGGCACGGGGTGGAATGTTGTGCCAGGAGATACTGCGAGACCCTGTCCTGCCAGTCGGCCGAGTCCAAACGTTTAAGGGCTTCCTTGGGTG
>QLTV01001522.1:336203-353364 GCA_003457575.1 Thermophis baileyi
AGACGCCCGGGGGGGGGTCCTTAGCTAACTCTGTAGGCTTTTGTCTGTGTCCCAGGCTTGGCTGATCTTCCCAGGTGCCATTGCTGTGTTTCTGTGTGCTAGATGGGTCTGCCTGAAGGGGGTAGTTCTTTGTTATGTAGAATAGAAGAATCCAGGCTATTAACAAAGGGGGGGGGGAATGAGTGAGCTGGGCCATTCCTTGATGGCCCATTGACAAAGGTGGGGGCTACTAAGAGTGAGTCTGTTTCCTTTCTAAAAGCATGTTTCTCAATTTCTCTAGGGATATTCTATATAATATTCTGCCTTTTTAATTTTTCCTAGGATATTTTCATTTTTCCAGGAGAGGGGTGGGTGCTAACTTCCTACAAAACATTGCCTCATAACCTTGGGCTGTTCTTAAAGGTGCAGAGAGGGAAGGAAAAACGAACTCCGTTTTCTTCACCCTATGAAGGCATTTTCTTTCAGTGCTTTTTAACTCTTTTCTAACAATTTAAGATTCCTGTCTCTAGGGTTCAGAGACATTTAACAGTTGCAATTACCTTGAGGGCACACAAAGACTTACATACACATATACATACAAAGACAAGGAAAAGAGAAAAGGAGAGGAAAACAGAATTCGCAGGTTTACACCTCCTGGTCATTCCCACCATAAATCTGAGTTAAATTACGGAAGGCACAAATCTTAAACGTATCAGGTGGTTGCATGGAAGACAGAGAGGAAGAGAGACAAACAAACAAACACAATGTTCCTATTTATATACTTCCTTTTCTTTTAAGTACCCTTATTTAGCCAAATTGGTTTTCCAGCTTCGTCCCTGAGCAAAGCCCACTCTTTACACAATTTCCTTGTTTTACATAATTTCTGTC
Source organism: Thermophis baileyi (assembly GCA_003457575.1). Lineage (NCBI taxonomy): Eukaryota > Metazoa > Chordata > Lepidosauria > Squamata > Dipsadidae > Thermophis > Thermophis baileyi. The sequence goes on from QLTV01001522.1 coordinate 337,071, forward strand.
TGGCTTGTTCACCCCCACCCCACCCCGCACCCCCCACCTCAACCCAAGGCTAGTTTCCTTGTTCTAGCCAATTGGCTGGGTCTGATCCTGGATCTGATTTCTTTCAGTGTTTTAAAATCACAAATACCGTCTTCTGGCCAAATTTGCCTCCCTGTTCTGTCCTTAATCTGAGCCCATTCCTTACATATTACTTTTGCTCTACTCTTTTTCATATAGGCAAGGACGGGAATTGCTGAAAACTGATTATCTTTCACCTTGCAAGGAGTTAAATTGGAGAAGTTCACTGCAGGATTAGCGGCATGTAAATTTAATAAATTTAAACAAATAGCTGGTTCCAAATCAAGCTTCTGATGCGCAGGCATCTCTTCTTATCTCAGTGCTTAGGGGAACCGCTAACAGGCAATAACAGCAGAATACCTTATTCCACAAGACTTGAAATTTTGGGCTTAGACAACTTAGAACTACGTCGCCTTAGAACCGATCTAAATGTAGTTCATAAAATTATCTGCCACAATGTCCTACCTGTGAATGACTACTTCAGCTTCAACCACAACAATACACGAGCACACAATAGATACAAACTTAATGTAAACCGCTCCAAACTCGACTGCAGAAAATACGACTTCAGCAACAGAGTGATCAATGCCTGGAATTCACTACCTGACTCTGTGGTTTCTTCCCCAAACCCAAAATACTTTAACCTTAGACTGTCTACTGTCGACCTCACCCCATTCCTAAGAGGTCTGTAAGGGGCGTGCATAAGCGCACCAGCGTGCCTACCGTCCCTGTCCTACTGTCCTATTGTCTTCATCTATCTGTATTCACTTTGATTATGTTTATGATTATACCTATACCTGCTATCTTGTACATGTTTGACAAATAAATAAAATAAAATAAATAAAATAAGGGGCCTTGTAGGTCATCTAGTCCAACCCCACACCCAAGCAGGAGTCTCTTCTTGAAAGCTTCCAGTGATGAAGTTCCCACAACTTCTGAAGGCAACTTCTATTCCATTGGTTGATTGCTCTCACTGTCAGAAAATGTCTCCTTCTTTCCAGGTTGAATCTCTCCTTGTTCAGTTTCCATCCATTATTCCGTGTCTGGCCTTCAGGTGCCTTGGAAAATAGCTTGACCCCCTCCTCTCTGTGGCAGCCCCTCAAATATTGGAACACTGCTATCATGTCTCCCCTGGTCCTTCTCTTCACTAGACTAGCCATGCCCAGTTCCTGCAACTGTTCATTGTATGTTTTAGCCTCCAGTCCCCTAATCATCTTGGTTGCTCTTCTCTGCACTTTGTCTCAATATCTTTTTTACAGTGTGGTGACCAAAACTGGATGCAGTATTCTAGGTGTGGTCGTACTAAGGCTTTATAGAGTAGTATTAGTACCTCACTTGATCTTGATTGTATCCCTCTGTTAACGCAACTTAGGATTGCTTTGGCTTTTTTGGCTGCCACTGCACACTGTTGGCTCATATTTAATTGATTGTCCACTAAGACTCCAAGATCCCTCTCACAGTTATGCTATTAAGCCTGGTGTTGTAGCTTATCGGCCGCCGGCCCCTCCAGTAGTCGAATCAGAGGAGGAGGAAGCGTGGGAGTCAGAGTCAGCCGCAAGGCAACCTGAGAGCTCCAAGGGGAAAGAGGGAATGGAGCTGGCAGAGAAAGAGAGAGACAGAGGCGGAGCCTGGGCCATCCGTCAGCCTTCGGATTGAAGAGTCAACAGCCCCCAGGTCTGGAGGTGACTGATGAGGAAGAGGAGGAACAGCTGGTTCCAGTGCCTGATGTGCGGGTGCACAGAAGGCAGAGAAGAGCAGTGGAAATCCGTGGGCCGATCCTTGGGAAGGAAGAGCCACCGCTGCTAACGAAGCCCTACCCTAAGCTCTGGGGATAAAAGGCAGGGGCAGAGATGAATAGATGTGACAGAGAGTGATTTGAAGAGTGAGGCTGCCAACCTTTCCTGGCCCTCTTCAGCTGCACTTATAAGTGATCTTAATCTGCAGCAATGCCTTGAACTCCTCTGCCAGGAAAACCACTCATTATTTTCTTATGCATTACAAACTGCTGTTGAAGTTATCAAGCCGGTCAGGATGCCAAATGTCCAGAAAGGGGTGGGGATGACTCTTCCTGCACTTGGGAGGTGGGGGGAAATGGTAGTTCTCGGGTTGTGACAGCAATTGGCTCCAGAAATTCCATTGCTTTGCAATTAGATTATAAAAAGTGACATAATGTGACCACACTGCTTAGTGAGGGCAATCCTGGCAGTTCCAGTTGCCATTGCAATTCCAGGACCCCGTGGGTCATTAAGTGAGGACTCGTGATTTTGATGTGAGAAGAAGTAGGACTCCCAGGAAAGCAGGCCAGCAGGTGAGAGCTATGGGCGAGTGGGTGGTCTCCAGGCCTGCTCCTTTCTGGGCCTGGGAGAGGAACTGAGAGCCAAGTGCTAAAGCTCAAGACTCCTTAGATCAGCTGTCAACAAACTAGCACCCTCCAAATTTATTCTATTTATTTTATTTTATTTATTTTATTTGTCAAGCATGTATTAGATAACAGATGTAGGTATAAACATGTTTATTAATACATGAAATGGATACGAATAAAAGGGGACATTAGGACAGGGACGGTAGGCACGCTGGTGCGCTTATGCACGCCCCTTACAGACCTCTTAGGAATGGGGTGAGGTCAACAGTAGACAGTCTAAGGTTAAAGTTTTGGGGGTTTGGGGATGAAACCACAGAGTCAGGTAGTGAATTCCAGGCATTGACCACTTTGTTGATGAAGTCGCATTTGTTTTTCAAATATTTGTATTTGTAAATATTTGTATTTACAAATGTTTTTCATAAGCTGCCTAGGAAACCACAAGACTTTTATCAGCTTTTATGATGTAGCACCTGGCTAATCTTGTGAAGGTAAGTAGGGGTGAAGCATCACTCTTCAGGCTTCCCTCACTTGCAAAGCTAGTTTTGGGGAGTTAGCATCAAGTGGATGGCGAGTTCAGGAGAGGTCGGAGGAGAAGCGGGCAGCAAGTAGGGCCGTTTGGTTCGCTCCAAACTGTAAAAACTATTCCTGTGCTCTGTGGGAGTCGAATATGACTTGATGGCACAGAAGGAACCACAGAATTAATGTAAGCATTTTGCAAACGCTTTAGAGTGGAAATAGAATGAGCGTGTTTTTCAGCCTTATGTCACTAGATGGCGGTCAAGAGCAAAGCTTAAGGTATAAAATCCCCTCACTCTCAACTCCATGTGGTTCTGCTTTATCATTAAACCATTTTTCTAATCAGCCTCCATTTTGTCTCCAGTGCCTTTCTCCTGGCTTGGAACTGAACCAGATGGATATTTCTTCCCACACCAGCTTTCTGCAAAGTGGCTTCCTCCAAGTGTTTTGCTCAAGCTGCTTGGGAATAAATGAGGCTGAAAGATAATAAGGCTGGGAATTGTGAAGGCCGCTCTCAGCAATTCTAGCAGGATTTAGAGTCCACAATAATACAGACCGGATGATTACATCTACCCGCTATCTAGATGTGGTTCAGAGGCATTGCCAGTGAGCGCTTCCCGATTGCTCTCCTGTTACAACCATTTAGGGCCACACAGAAAGAAGAACTTCATGAACTTTTAGGGCGCAGCACTTGGCTAAGCCTGTGAACCTAAGTAGGATCAACCTTGCAAAGGCAGATTTCGAGGAGTTATCTTGCACCCCCAAGACAAGAAACTGGCTGGAACAAAAGGGAGGTGCACTTTCTGGTTGGCTGTTTGTACCTCATTTCGCCACTGGGACTCTTTCCTTTGGTTTAGTTGCAGCAAGAGGGACAGTGAGACCTAAATAAAAAGGTTTAGGATAGATTATCGTGGACAACAGCTATTTCTGTGCTCGGTGGGGGGTCGAATATGACTTGATGGCACAGAAGAAACCACAGAATTAATGAAAATATTTTGCAAATGCTTTAGAGTAGAAACAGAACGAGCGTGTTTTTCAGCCTTATGTCACTAGATGGCGCTCTACCAATGAGCGACACTCGTGCCTAGAAAGCAGTGAATACAGTACAGTAGTGGCATTGCAAGTTTACTGCAGGGGTAGAGGCGAGATGGAACAGGTTGAAACGATAGAGAATTGTATTGCTAGAGAGGATATTAAGGAGAGGAGGAGAAGTACAGAAGAACTTCCTCTTCCGGCTCACCCACGGGAGGAAGATGGCGTCCGTGGAGTCTCGTGCTGTTTGAAGGGTCGAAGCGGCTCCTGGGAGGTGAGTGGAGGGCAGGTCGGAGGAGAAGCCGGGAGCAAAGTCGGACCGTTTGGGTTCCTCCACGGCGTAGATGCAGAGGAAGCAACGAGGCTGAAACATGCGGGCTGCTGCTGCTGCATATTCTTTCTCTCCCCAAATGTTTTTATCCTTTTGCTGCACGATTTAAAACTGCTGTAACAAAACTGATAGAAGTGAAGCAGGTCTTAATACTTTGAATACTTACTGAGTGCACTCTATGTGTGATTTACTCATGCCGAAAGGAGAATTTTGTAATAGAGTTGATATTTGGATATGCTAGCCTTCTACATGCCAAATTAATCATAATTAATGTTAGAGATCAAACTAGAATTTTGATGTTTGTTTTTTCATGATAACATATGGTGTGTTTTTTTGCTGCTTTCGCATGTCCTGAAGGCATTTTTTAAACAATAATGAAACTAACTCATTAATATGAATCTTACAGACAAAGAGAATGCCAAGAAGAGCACTCTGGACAACCGACAATGATTAAAATGCATTAAATGCATTAAAATGTAAAACAAACCAGTCAAACAAATTAGTCAGAATCTTCCATTTCCTCCAGAGAGTGTAAAAACTTTTCTCCTTCCCCAGCTGATGAGAGACAATGGATAAAATTATGAGACCAAAGCTTTCAAATGGAAAAAAATAAGAGTGCCTGGAACTCAAGGAAACGTTACATGACAAGTCAAGGAGCATAATTTCTAAATAAAGAACACATGAAAGTCAGTGGGAAGAAAAAGGTTCTGTGGATAGCCAAAACTGGCAGGCATTTAACAAAAGCCTTTGTGGAAGAAAAGAGTAGCTTGAATCAAAGAACCACTAGGTAAGAGATCAGAAACATTGTTGGCCTCCTCAAGAATCCAAGAATATCAGTGTTGGAAAATCCCCAGAGACTGTGGGAAAAACACAGATTGTAGATCACATCTGATTGATGCATAAGCCGAACCACCCCGTGAAAAGTCATACAGATGTTTGGATTGCAGCAGAAGCTTTACTCAGAACAGGTCTCTCGTGATTCGTGGAAGGACCCATACCAAAGAGAAACTCTACCAGTGCTCCCATTGTGACAAAAGATTTACCATGCCAACCAGTCTGGCAATACACAAGAGGACTCACACTGGGGAGAAACCATATGAGTGCCTGTATTGTGGGGAAAGTTTTCTGAATAATTCCAAGCTGGTTATACACCAGAGGACTCACACAGGAGAGAAACCATATGAGTGTCCAGATTGTGGGAAAAGGTTCAGTCAGAGTTCCTACCTGGTGGAACACCAGATGACTCACACAGGAAAGAAACCATATGAGTGTCTGGATTGTGGGAAATGTTTCCAGCATAATTCCTACCTAGTGAGACACCGGAGGACTCACACAGGAGAAAAACCATATGAGTGCCTGCATTGTGGGAAAAGGTTCAGTCGGAATTACGTCCTGGTGGAACACCAGAGTACTCACACAGGAGAGAAACTATATGAGTGTCCAGCTTGTGGGAAAAGTTTCAGTCAGAATTCCCACCTGGTGGAACACCAGATGACTCACACAGGAGAGAAACCATATCAGTGTCCAGATTGTGGGAAAAGGTTCAGTCGGAATTTCAGCTTGGTGAGACACCAGAGGACTCACACAGGAGAGAAACCATATCAGTGTCCAGATTGTGGGAAAAGGTTCAGTCGGAATTTCAGCTTGGTGAGACACCAGAGGACTCACACAGGAGAAAACCCATATGAATGTCCTGAATGTGGGAAAAGGTTCAATCGGAATTTCAGCTTGGTGATACACTGGAGGACTCACACAGGGGAGAAACCATATGAGTGTCCTGATTGTGGGAAAGATTTTAGTATCAGGTCGAACCTTATAAATCATGTAAGGTTACACACAGGAGAGAAACCATTCAAATGCCCAGATTGTAGGAAGTGTTTCACACAACATTCCTCTCTTACCGCACACAAGAAATTCCATATGAAGCAAAATTTGATGTGTGTAGAGGAATCTTGAATTTCATTTTTCTTCTCTCTTTGGAAGCCCAGTTGAAAAATTAACCATTTAATTTCTTGTCTTAATTGTTTTAGTCAAACATGCCTTAGTATCAAACACGAGGGAGGAGATCTGAGTGTCCTTTCTCTGGAGTTGTGTGGTTGTTTCCTTTCACAGTGTCGAGGGGAATTGCCTGGGCCAGAGCAAAAGCGCTTAGATCTCTATTAGGTATGTTTGCCACCTTGAGTTATTTCTACATATAATAAAGGTGGGATATAGATATGTATGTATTTTTATTTTTTAAGAAATTGTGTATGGGAACCCAACCCAATGTGAATCCAGATGGCTTACAGCAGCGGTTCTCAACCTGTGGGTCGCGACCCCTTTGGGGGTCAAACGACCCTTTCACAGGGGTCGCCGCGCGTGCTAGCCCGCCATCTTGGTGCCACCGTGCAGGGGTGAAATGCTCCCGGTTTGGCCGTACCTGCAGGTCGCCTGACAGCCGGTAGCGACAGAAGCGGGAGACTTCGGCTGGACGCTTTGCGCATGCACAGTGGTTAAAAGAACCCAAATGGCGGCATCCGGGCAAAGTCTCCCGCTTCCGTCGCTACCAGCTGTCTGGCGACCCGCAGGCACGCCCAAACCGGGAGCATTTCACCCCTGGTCCCACGCCCCCTTTGTCACCTCATCGCGCGTGGGAAGGGGGCGGGGGTCATGGCGGGGCGGGGGTCGCGGCATTAGGAAGGTTGAGAACCACTGGCTTACAGCAATAAAACCTTAATACAGAAACCAATACATATATGGCAAATAGCAAAACACAAAGCCTCCATACACCATTCCATTCCCCACCATCCAGTCAGGGCTGGAGAAGCTTCTTGAATGAGAAGCGAAACGTCTCCAAAGGAAAAACAAAGTCCAGTTGCCTCTTGAAAAAGCACCTTTGGGACAACCATGACCTGGATGCCTGAGAATCTCCATAGACTTTTAACTATCCATCTTTCTCTAGTCCGAACCTCTACATTTCTCTCATCCTAATCTCTATATGTACCTAGTCTACACTCTCCCTCTCTCTCTCCCCATCCTCTAGTTAGTAGCTATCTCCATACATTTCCTATAACGTTCTGTGTGTCTTATCTTTCCTCACTATCTGCTCCAACAATAGCAATAGCATTTAGACTTATATACCACTTCACAGTGTTTACAGAGTCAGCATATTGCCCCCAACAGTCTGGGTCTTCATTTTACCGACCTTGGAAGGATGGAAGGCTGAGTCAACCTTGAGCCTGGTGAGATTTGAACTGCTGAACTGCTGGCAGTCGGCAGTCAGCAGAAGTAGCCTGCAGTACTGCACTCTAACCTCTGTGCCACCGCGGCTCTTCAATGCTGGAATCTTAACTGCTCTGGAAATTAGGAAGGCTTCTCAGAGGAATTCTGTGTTCTAGTGAGATTTAGCCCCTGCAAGAATGCTGATGGAAAAATAATAGATCCTATCTAAATGTGTTTAGAAGCAATGTGGGTGGGCCCTTCAAGATTTTGTCCCGTATTTCATTCTATTAATGGGATGAAGCTGGCAATCGTTTAAGGCTGCACATACAAACAAGATCTTTTATCAACTTTTATGATGCAGCATCTGGCTAATCTTGTGAAGGTAAGTAGGATCAGGCTTCACTCTTCAAGCTTCTCTCAGTTGCAAAGATAGTTTGGGGGAGTTATCCTGCAGCCCCAAGATGAAGAACTGGCTGGAATAGTCTTCAGTGATCCACAAGGGAGGTGCGCTTTCTTGTTGCCTGATGGCATATTGTGTTGCCCCCATGGATGCTTTCCCTTGGTTTAGTTCCTGCAAAAGAAGCTCCTAGCTCAGTTGCAGTGACGATGGCATCCCTACGAGACCCCAAAGGACAGACTAGGGCTAGATCGTCCTGGAGAAAAGTTATAGATGTAGTGGCTAAGAGTGGAAAACGGCACTTCATTAAAACACTTTAAAATATCAGAGATACTGAACCTATTCTCAGCCTTATGTCACTAGGTAGAGCTCTATAATGACACGCATGCCTAGAAAATCGCCAATCTAATAGCACCAGTGGTGACTGAAATCTGACATCCAACTGGAGGGAGAGCAGCTGAGGGAAAAGGCGTTAAAACTGAATATTGCCAGAAAGGAGAAGGGCAGAGGAAATTCCTCTTCCAGCTTACCCACAGGACGATGGAGGGATGGAGGGTGGCAGTTGTGCTCCTCCCAGGGCCAAAGCAGCAGCTGGAAGGTGAGTGGAGGGCAGGTCAGATGAGAATCCGGGAGCAAGTAGGGCTGTTTGGTTTGCTCTGCGTTGTAAAAGCAGAGAAGCAACTAGGCTGAAAGTTGTCGGCTGCCGGTGCATATTCTTTCTCTTCCCAAATGTTTTTACAATTATGCTGCATGATTTTAAAATACTACCTGCAATTTTCTGCTGGGAAATGGGCAAGACTAAAATGTAAAGGCCTTGACACTAAAACACATGAAGAACGGTTGCAGAATGTAGGTATGACCAGTCTAGAGAAAATAAAGGCTAGGGGTGACATGATAGCAGAATTCCAGTATTTGAGGGGCTGCCTCAAAATTGTTTTCCAAAGCACCAGAAGAAAAGACGAGAAATAATGGGTGGAAACTAATGAAGTTGAGAATCTACCTAGAAACAAGAAGAAACCGTGAGAACAAGTAACTAATAGAACAGCTTGCCTTCAGAAGTTGTAGGTGCTTCATCACTGGAAGTTTTTAAGAAAAGACTGGACAGCCACTTGTCTGAAATGGTATACAGTATATAATAAAGGTGTCAGGTTCTGAGCCTCCAGCACCAGGAAACAGCAAGCAGCACAGTTCATTTGATGCATTAAATGTAGGCTTGGACACTCATCATAAAGTGACTGCGATCAAAGTCAGCACTAACTGCTGTTGCTTTTCCACTGCTTTAAACCCCTGTGCGCACCTGCCCCGTCCTGCGGCTTCCGGATGCTGGGAAAAGCCGAGAAGCTTTGTCCGCACTAATTTGTCTTTCTCCTGGCCTGCCTGCTTTCAAACCGGCTTGTCAGTGGACCAATGCCCCAAACCTCCAGCTAATCGGTGTTCCAGCTGATCAGCCCCGATCCTCCAGCTGATCGTCAGCCCGGTTCCTCCACCACCTGCTGCCTCCCACACCATGTAAGAATAAGTAATAAATGTTTGCCACTAATATCTGGTAGAAGAGATAGGAAAATGGTTATAGTAAAGAACTGTAGAAAGAAAGAAGGGAGAAAAATGCATCTTGAGCCTGTGTCAAATGCCCACCATGGCCATGCGCACCATGACCATGCCCACTTCCGGCCACACACACACACCGGCCCTCCAAGGTCAAAAACAACCATGATAGGCCCTCAATCAAATTGAGTTTGAAACCCCTGTCCTAGAAGAATAAAATATTTTGAGAAATATTAAAAAGGGCAGATTATTATATATCCCCAAAGGGAGAAATGGAGAAACATTTTTTTAGAGGCAGAAAGCAACCCCCACTTTTCTTAATAGCCCACAGCAGATGTCAGCACTTAAGAGATAAAGAGCTTATTGAAAACTAGATAGCTCTATTTACAAGCAAATACCCTCACTCAAGATCCAAACCAGGACAAAGCCATTAAGCCATAATAGGGATTGCCCAACACCCTTTCAGAATACAAGCCCCTTCATTGCATTATCTCAGTTGCACCACCCCCAGCAAACTTCAACCAAACCTGGGAGCTCAGAGAAACACCTAGGATTGGTACTTTGCTTATAGAGCCAGCTATGACTCCCATATAACACCTACGTGGCCCCATGGGAGTCTGACAACAGTCAATAGAATACATGTTCTTGCACAGGAACAGGAAACTCAAATGCAAAGCTTAAAGAAGGTATAAAACCCCCTAACTATCAACTCCATGTGGTCAGCTGCCCAGAACCACCCATGTGGTTCTGCTTCATCATTAAACCATTTTTCCAATCAGCCTCCAGCCTCCATTTTGTCTCCAGTGCCTTTCTCCTGGCTTGGAACTGAACCAGATGGATATTTCTTCCCACACCAACTTTCTGGAAACTGACTTCCTCCATGTGTTTTGCTCAAGCTGCTTAGTGTTGGAAGAAATCTCTTTGGTTCGTTCCCCAGCTGGGAAGAAATTGGCACCGAAGCAGGCTACCAGAAAGTGGAATTCTTTAATTGAGGAAGGCAAGAAGTAGAAGTGGCAAAGCTCAAGTGTTCCTGGCTTGCAAGCAGATTGGGAGTGTGGCGTCTAAGCCTTTTATGCTTAATTCCCCTTTGAAGCTCCTGCATCTTGATGGGTTTTTTGTGTGCCTCTAGCTCCAGCATCATTTGTGAGTCACAATCAGGGCTAGGGGTTTGGAGATCTCTTTTCTGCTACTTCTTCAGTGAGGGAATTGCCTGTGGGGGCATGCCCCCTTCCCCATGGAATTGGTAGAGAGGTATGACTGCTTGGGCCTTAGTGCCTCAGAGCAAAAACCAGTTTAGGAGAAACTTTGTGTGGAGATAGGTGAAGGGGATAGCCTCAGTCTGATTGTGTGTGTGTGTGTATGTGTGTGTAGCTGCTTCTACAAGACAGGCAATACAAACATGCTGGACAAATTCCCCTCCCACCAGACAGAAGACCAAGGTGTTCAAGGCTTGCTGTGCCAGCCACTCCCAAATGCAATCCCTCCAAGAATCCATTTAACTGATCAGTTACAATGTAAATGAAGCAAAGAAAGGAACCCTTACAATGAATTTCCACCCTCCCCCATAGTCTTTCCAGTTGTTTTCTGGGGATTGAAAAGAATCTTTATTCCATCTGCTGGGTGGCATTAGGCTTGGCTTGGTGGTAAGGCTGGTGAGTCAGGCTTTGGGAAGGTCTGCTTCACTCTGGTTGCTGTGATGACTTTCTAGTGGTAGTCGGCTGGATCCAAACCCAATTTCCTTGCTCAAATGGATGTAGTGTCACTACGTTCATATTTACTTGTCAGCTGGACTCTTATTTTGAAACGAGACTGTACACTGATATGCAACCTCATGTGATACCTGTACTGCGCATGTGTTAATCTTTTCTTTGTTCTTCACCATGTAGACACAGACTTAGATGTTCTTATTTTTGTTTTGCAAATACATTACTTTTATTCTTTCCTGGCCTCCGGTCTTATTCTTGAGAATTGAGAGCATGGAAACAAGATTCATTTCGCCTCTAATTATTTTTCTCCGCAACATGGAGAGTCTCCTCGGGAGGCAGCATCTGGATCAGTGTGATCTGCTTCCACAGATTGTAGAGTCATCTGTGCAGGGCTGAAAGACATGAGAACAGGGGCCCCTCCCCCTCTTTGTGGGTGATCCTTCCAGGAAAGGCATTGTTGGAGGATAAGAGATGGGGAGGTGGAGTGGGGATGGATAGATAGCTTGCAGGCAGGGTTTGAGGGGGGGGGGAAACATCAGTACTGCAATTATTAAACAGATAACAAAATGGGGACACTACAGATGAGAAAAAGGAGCTGGATTCACATGTTTCAAGAAAAGGATGGACAGATAAAACCATTTAAACTCATGCAGTAAATGCAAGAATGAAACTTCTGTAAATGAACTTAAAACATTGCCTCATAACCTTGGGCTGTTCTTAAAGGTGCAGAAAGGGAAGGAAAAATGAACTCCGTTTTCTTCACCCTATGAAGGCATTTTCTTTCAGTGCTTTTTAACTCTTTTCTAACAATTTAAGATTCCTGTCTCGGGTTCAGAGACATTTAACAGTTGCAATTACCTTGAGGGCACACAAAAACTTACACACACATATACATACAAAGACAAGGAAAAGGAGAGGAAAACAGAATTCGCAGATTTACACCTCTTGGTCATTCCCACCATAAATCTGAGTTAAATTATGGAAGGCACAAATCTTAAACATATCAGGTTGGTTGCATGGAAGACAGAGAGGAAGAGAGACAAACAAACAAACAAACTAAAAAACAACAACCCCAATGTTCCTATTTATATATTTCCCTTTTAAGTAGCTTTATTTAGCCAAATTGGTTTTTCAGATTTGTCCCTGAGCAAAGCCTTTTTTTTACATAATTTCTGTCTGGCTTGTTCCCCCCACCCACCCACCTCCAAGGCTAGTTTCCTTGTTCTAGTCTAGGGGTCGGCAACCTTAAACACTCAAAGAGCCACAAAGGTCCTAACAGGAAGCCCCCTGTTCAATTCTGGAGCCACCTGGAAGTCCGGTTTCCCCACCATAGGGTCTCCTCTTAGCGCGGCGTCCTTTTTCCTCTACCTGTCCTGACCGAAAGCCCTATCAATTGTGGAGCTGACCGGAAAACCCATCCCTTGCCATAGAGTCTCCTCCTGGCACGCCATGTTTTTCCCCTCCCTAACCGGAAGCTCCTCTCAAAATTGTGGTGCCAACTGGCAAGAGGGAGCCGCAATAGAAGGATGAAAGAGCCACATGCGGCTCCAGAGCCGCAGGTTGCTGACCCCTGTTCTAGTCAATTGGCTGGGTTTGATCCTGGATCTGATTTCTTTCAGTGTTTTAAATTCACAAGTACCATCTTCTGGCCAAATTTGCCTCCCCATCCTGTCCTTAATCTGAGCCCATTCCTTACATATTACTTTTGCTCTACTCTTTTTCATACAGGCAAGGACAGGAATTAGCCTCTCATCCCATGCCATGAGCAAATTACCTAGTGGGGATTCAGGTTTGTTCCTTGAGCTACAGTTTCCCATGTCCCCTTCAGATGTGGGGTTCACTTTGACCTACCCGGGCTCTACCTGTCGCAGCTGCTGCTGCTTACAGCCAACCAGTTTTCGGATCACTTAGATCCAGGAAGACTCTACCTTTCCCTGGCAGAGTATGGGCACCTCCTTGGAATGGGCTCAGCTTAATTACAGTTTAACCAGGTGTTCCTTTCTCTTTCACACCATTCTGTTGTTGCCAACTCGGCTTCCTCTCTCTTCTTGCAGGTCCCATGCTTCATTTCTCCTTCCTTGCTTTCCCGGGTCCTGCCGGTCATGGTTTGGAGAAACTAGCAGCAGGCTGGGGGGTGGCTAGGGAGTACACAATCCAACTGTTGTCAGAGGAGGATGCCCCATGCACGCACACACTCACACACTCTTTCGTTCTCTAGGTTACTAAATTTAAAGTGACTGTACTTACCCTCTTTCTGACAGCTGTTGAGCACAGGACTCAAAAACTCCCTTTATTACCTGTTAGCTCCAGGCAGGGTCCATGGCAGGGGTGAAATTCAAAAATTTTCCCTACCGGTTCTATGGGCGTGGCTTGGTGGGCGTGGCAGGGGAAGGATACTGCAAAATAGCAATAGCAATAGCACTTAGACTTATATACCGCTTCATAGTGCTTTACAGCCCTCTCTAAGCGGTTTACAGAGTTAGCATATTGCCCCCAGCAATCTGGGTCCTCATTTTACCCACCTCGGAAGGATGGAAGGCTGAGTCAACCTTGAGCCGGTGAGATTTGAACCACCGAACTGCAGCTAGCAGTCAGCTGAAGTAGCCTGCAGTGCTGCACTCTAACCACTGCGCCACCTCGGCTCATAACCTTAAATGCCCATTCCCTCCCCACTCTGGGGCCTGCCAGAGGTGGTATTTTCCGGTTCTCCGAACTACTCAACATTTCCGCTACCGGTTCTCCAGAACCTGTCAGAGCCTGCTGAATTTCACACCTGGTCCATGGCCTTTTACCCTCAGATGAAGAAGGTCTGTGCCAGCTGGGTAGTGTCCCTCCAGGCCCTGTTTGGTAGCTGGGTTGGATGGGACTCCCTTCGTAGTCAGCAAATAGTTGGAAGATATCTCCTTGGTTCATTCAGCTGGGAAGAAATTGGCACTGAAAGAGGCTGTCAGAAAGTGGAATTCTTTAATTTAGGAACACAAGAAGCAGAAGTGGCAAAGCTCAAGCGGCCCTGGCTTGCAAGCAGATTGGTGGTGTGGAGTTTGAGACTTTTATGCTTAATTCCCCTTTGAAGCTCCTGCATCTTGATGGGTTTTTTTGTGTGCCTCTAGTTGAGGTGATTGCCCTGAGTTCTGTCTTCCTGCCTTAATTGGTTAATCCTGTCTCCGGACCTTTTGTCTTTCCTATCCTGGGGGTTAATCCTGTCAGGGGCAGGAAAAGGGGAGTTCTTGGTTTTGCCTTGGTGAGTTATTTTTAGCCTGATTCTTTTGGGGTGTACTTCCCACATTGGGAATAAATAAGGTTGAAAGGTAATAATAAGGCTGGGAATTGCGAAGGCCGCACTGAGCAATTCTGCCTTCTAGCAGGATTTAGACTCCACAATAATACAGACAGGAAGATTACATCTACCCCCTATCTAAATGGGGTTCAGAGGCAATGCCAGTGGGCACTTCCCGATTGCTCCCATTCCATTCTTCTATTAATCGGATGTAGCTGACAACCATTTAGGGCCACACAGAAAGAACAACTTCATGAACTTTTAGGGCGCAACGCTTGGTTAAACCTGTGAACCTACGTGGGGTCAAGCCTCACTCTTACAGTTTCAATCAATTGCAGAGGCAGATTTCGAGGAGTTATCTTGCAACCCCCAAGACAAGAAACTGGCTGGAACAAAAGGGAGGTGCACTTTCTGGTTGGCTGTTTGTACCTCATTTCGCCACTGGGACTCTTTCCTTTGGTTTAGTTGCAGCAAGAGGGACAGTGAGACCTAAATAAAAAGGTTTAGGATAGATTATCGTGGACAACAGCTATTTCTGTGCTCGGTGGGGGGTCGAATATGACTTGATGGCACAGAAGAAACCACAGAATTAATGAAAATATTTTGCAAATGCTTTAGAGTAGAAACAGAACGAGCGTGTTTTTCAGCCTTTTGTCACTAGATGGCGCTCTACCAATGAGCGACACTCGTGCCTAGAAAGCAGTGAATACAGTACAGTAGTGGCATTGCAAGTTTACTGCAGGGGTAGAGGCTGGACTGGAACGAGTTGAAATGATAGAGCAGTGATGGCGAACCTTTTCGGCACCAAGTGCTGAAAAGGTCACGCGGAAACGACCCAGGTTGTTGGGGACAATTAACCGGAAGTGCTATAAAGCACTGTGGGTGGTATATAATCCTAAGCACTATTGCTATTGCTATACTAAAGAAATAACCTTAAAGTTGATGAGCAACATCTTCAGTTGCACTTGTAGAGAAAAGAATCCAGTACAACTCACACAACAAAGGTGACACATTTGTAATCTAGGGACTGCCATTGACTGCGTGTTGCTGCATTCTGGACCAGTTGAAGTTTCTGGGTGGTCCAGTGCAGTGATCCAAACAGAAAGTGACCAAGGCATGAGTGACCGATGTGCAAGGCCTCCCTGGTCCAGGAAAGGGCACAATTGGTGCAATAGATGAATCTGTGCAAAGCCCCTCCCCCAGCCATGATCCTCTCAAGCAGGTGACAGACTGAGGAGGTTACAGGTGCCTTTCTCCTGCACAGCCCTTTCTCCAGGTGGCAAAGTCAGAGCTGCAAGCAGAGGGTGAGTTGAACTCTCAGGCTGCCAACTTTTCATTGCCCTCTTCAGCTGCACTTATAAGTGATCTTAATCTGCAACAATGCCTGGAACTCCTCTGCCAGGAAAACCTCTCGTGATTTTCTTATGCATTACAAACTGCTGTTGAAGGTATCAAGCCGGTCAGGATGCCAACTGTCCAGAAGGGGGGGGGGGGAATGACTCTTCCTGCGCTTGGGAGCGGGGGAAATGGTAGTTCTCGGGTTGTGTTCTGAATCAAGCGTAGATTGGTTATGCTATCATCAGGCAGCTTAACAAGACGCAATGGTACATTCAATCAGATTATATTTTATTCTTCAGGCATCCTCTGACAACACTCACGGTTATGTAGAAGTTCTTCTGAATCTACAGTCATAATCTGGAACCATCACGAATATTGTAAAAAAGGATTAACGCTTCCCATCTCCTTGTTCAGGCATGCTTTCCCGGTATATTCTTGAAAGTGACTTCCTTTGGGATAGCGTACTTCAATTACTCCCGCCCCCCCATTCATACTTCAATGACCAATGAGAGTACACAGTTATGATCACATG
>QLTV01001523.1:0-10871 GCA_003457575.1 Thermophis baileyi
AAATGAGGACCCAGATTGTTGGGAGCAAGAGGCTGACTCTGTAAAGCGCTTAGAGAGGGCTGTAAAAGCCCTGTGAAGCGGTATATAAGTCTAAGTGCAAGTGCTATTTTATTGTGCAAACCTCCAGGGTGCAAACCCAGTCAGGCTGCTTAGCTTATGGCACGTAGGAGTTATACAAACTCAGGCGTTGGGCTGATTCAGCGCACCACGGCTGAGAAGCACGGATTAATACGCTGTGTGGACACAATTGCTGCCATAAAGTAGATCAAATCTCTTGAGCTCAGCTTGCCCTCCCTCCCCAGTCACTTCATGACCATCGTCTGGAGAGCAGAAGCCGTTGGCCGTGGCTTTACTATGTGGTGTTTTTTTCCCCAGCTTTGCTATTTATTCCTTGGAGGCCTCCCGACGCCACTCCTAGCCAGGCCTGGTTCTTGTTTCACTTCTGAGACCAGACAAGGTGGCCAGATGTTGAGACCAGCTGAGACCTGATGAATAGCCGCTTTTCCCCCTGTCGGGAGAATCGACTGCTAATCTGCGTACAAAGCAAATCCTGCTTCTTGATTGATTTCCCACAAGATGCGGAAACGCACAGATTCTGTCAACCCCAGGCGGGGGAGTGGGGTGGGGTGGGGTGGATTTGCTGGTGTCTTGCTGTTCACATTCAGAAACCATGCAGCCGTGATTGATACGGGTGGGTGGGGGGGAAATGAGGAATAGAATAAAACGCCTGGACCCCCCAATGCTTTCTACACCCCGTGCATTATGGCGCATTAATAGGAATTTCCATACCGATGGGGGGGGGAATAATCACCTGCTTTAGCAGCGGCACGGCTAAAACGCCCGTGGTTGGAAACAGCTCGTCTGATGGGCGAGACAGAAGGAGATTGGCACGGAGTCAAAGAAGGATTGGAGTTGATGGGCAACATCCTGTGAGCTCTAGAGGGGTTAAAATTGGATTCTTCCCATGGTGAGGAAGTTCAAGGGACAATCCAGAGTTCGTGTACAACATAGTCAGAAGTTCAACGGATGTCCCAGAAAAACGCAGGACAAATCTCTCCTTTGCAAGCAACGTTGGAGATGAATTTGAGGAATCAGGATTGCTCTTTCAGGCTGTCTTCGTCTTACAACAATTCGTTTAGTGACTGTTGTGGTTACGACGGCACTGAAAAAAGTGACGTATGACTGTTTTTGACACTCTTAGCAACAGTCTCATATTTATGACGGTTGCAGCATGCCGGGGTCATGTGTGATCCCCTTTTGCGACCTTCTGACCATGGGGAAGCCACATAACAGCCGTGTGACTAACTTAACTGAGAGGGATTCACTTAACAACCGTGGCAAGAAAAGTTGTAAAATGGAGCAAGACTCATTTAACAAATTTCTCACTTAGCAACATAAATCTTGGGCTCGATTGTGGTTGAAAGTCAAGGACCGCCTATATTTCACTCCTAATGATTAAAACTGATAGAATCCGTCTCATGTATCCCATTTTCTGCATTCACATCCTGCAAAAACCTTTTATGCCATTTAAAGATCATACGGCAATTCATTAATGCCTTGAGTGATAAATAGTTACGATTTGTTTAGGCCTTGGCTATAAACCTTCCATAGTATTAATTTCTCTTCCCCCCCCCCCCCCCGTTCACTGGCTTACTAATTCTCTGATTTTATGTTGCAAATTAGTGACTTTACAGGGATTAAAATATTTCCCCCAGTGTACTAACCTTCAAGTTTTCTAGAGAGACGATATGATGATCTTTTGCAGGATTGCATATGTGTAAATAAAAAAATATATAGAAATTATCTGTAAAGAGGGGGGGGGGAAACCCCAACCATGTTAGTAAGATGAAAAGAAATTTTAAAAATTCAATACAGATAGTCCTCAACATACGGCCAAAATTGAGCCCAAAATTTCTGTTGCTAAGTGAGACATATGTTAAGTGAGTTTGGAACGATTTTACGACTTTTCTTGCCACAGTTGTTAAGCGAATCAGTGCAGTTCTTAAATTAGTCACATGGTCGTTAAGTGAAACTGGCTTCCCCCATTGACTTTGCTGGTCAGATGGTCGCAAAAGGGGATCACGTGACCTCATCAAGACACCGCGACCGCGGGAATGCCACAATGTCGTAAGTATGAAAAACGGTCCTAAGTCACTTTTTTCACTGCTGTTGTGACTTCGAACAGTCACTAAACAAACTATTGTAAGTCAAGGACTACCTGTATTTTGGGGTTTTCCATATAAAATGCATCTCAAAAGATCCACAAAGAACTACCCACTGAGTCAGTTATTGCTTATTTTATCAACTCCCCCAAAGTGCAGATGGTGGGTTTTGGTTCCTCAAAATCCTCACCCCCACTGGGTGGATGGAGAGGAGACTATCCATTACACCAGGATTCAAGGTGGCCCCAGGAACGTCTGAAGGTGATGCCTTCACTGCTGCGGAGATGGTTCCACAACTACCAACAACTTACATAGAATAACATTTACAACTTCTGGTGGCAAGCTGTTCCACTGGTTAATTGTCCTCACTGTCAGGAAATCTCTCCTTAGTTCTAGGTTGTTTCTCTCCTTGATTAGTTTCCATCCATTGCTTCTTGTCCTGCCTTCAGGTGCTTTGGAGAATAGGTTGACACACACACACCTTCTTTGTGGCAGCCCCTGAGATATTGGAACACTGCTATCATGTCTCCCTTAGTCCTTCTCTTCATTAAACTAGATATACCCAGTTCCTGCAACCTTTCTTCTTATGTTTTAGCCTCCAGTCCCCTAATCATCTTGGTTGCTCTTCTCTGCACTCTTTCTAGAGTCTCAACATCATAGTCAACTTGTTCATAGTCCACCCCTGGCAGCTCACAAGTGGCCCTAGACTAAAAGCTGGCAGTATTTTCCAGATGTGATTTTTTTTAAAAAAATGTATATGTTTACTGTTACATCTGGCTAATGACCAAGTGACATAAGAATAGATTTTGAGGATGTGGGTTGAACATGTACTGTATGCAATGAGATAGTTCTCCAAGGAACAAATATTGCCTGAAGAAAATTGAAATACCGTATTTTTCGGAGTATAAGATGCACTTTTTCCCCCCTAAAAGAGGGTGGAAATGTTGGTGCATCTTATACACCGAATACAGCCATTTTTGGCCTCCCAAAGCCCCACCACGCGCGAAAACAGGTGGGCAGAGGGTTTGGGAGGTCTTTTTTTTTTCTTACTTACCTCTGCAAAATCCTGGTGCATCTTATACACCGGTGCGTCTTATAGTCCGAAAAATACGGTACCCAGCAGACGTAATACAAGGAAAGATTCAAGGGAAACTCAACCCTGGAATATAATACAGGTAGTTCTCGACTTACAATGGTTCATTTAGTGACCGTTTGAAGTTACAATGGCACTGAAAAATGTGCCTTCCACACTTACGACCGTTGTAGCATCCCCGTGGTCCTGTGATCAAAATTCACATCCTTAGCAACTGACTCACATTTATGACGGTTGCAGTGTCCCGGGGGGTCATGTGATCCCCTTTGGCGACCTTCTGACCAGCAAAGTCAATGAGGAAACCAGATTCACTCAACAACCACGTTGCTAATTTAACCACTGCGGTGATTCACTCAACAACTGTGGCAAGAAAGTTCGTAAAATGGAGCAAAATTCATTTAACCAATGTCTCGCTTCACCACAAAAATTGTTGGGGTCAATTGTGGTCATAAATCGAGGACTACTTGTTCATATCTTTGCTGAAAAATCCATGTCCCTGGTTTGGGAGAAAACACAGCGTTCTATTATTTCCCTTCAACTTTTTCATGGTAATATCATAAGAACTTTGGTAATCACCAACTTCCAATAGAAGGTGCTGAAAGAAAAAAGAGGACTTCGTCTCCCAGAATTCTCAGCAATGCCCAAGCTGACTCAGGAATTCTGGGAATTAGAGTCCGCCCTTCCAGATGATCATTGATTGGCTCCTTTTCGAGAACACACCTGAGGGCCATAAAGATGAAAAGTTTTTTATGGGTCTCACCTGCCCACCAATTAACACAAGCAAATCCTATTTTCTTCAGGGAGGCAGATATTTCTCATGGAAACCATTTTGAGGCAAAAAAAAAAAAGGTGGGGGAGCTTTGGATAAATCACTGAATTTATTTGCTTTTTTTTTTAAGAATCAATGAGGTTATTAGAGGACAGGAGGCTAAAACGTATGAAGAACGGTTGCAGGAATTGGATATGATAGCAGGTGATATGATAGCATCTTCCAATATTTGAGGGGCTGCCATAAAGAAGAGGGGGGGGGTCAAGCTATTCTCCAAAGCACCAGAAGACAATAAACAAGAAGCAATGGATGGAAACTAACCAAGGGGAGAAGCAACTTAGAACTAAGGAGAAACTTTCTAACAGTGAAGACAATCAATCCAAGGACAATTAATTCAGGAGTTGTGGGTGCTCCATCACTGGAGGCTTTTAAGAAGAGACTGGAGTGGACAGCCAGTTATCTGAAATGGTATAGGGTCTCCTGCTCTAGCAGAGGGCTGGACTAGAAGACCTCCAAGATCCCTTCCAACTCTGTTATTCTGTTCTGTTTTAGATCATGGAACAGCTTGTCTCTAGAAGCTGTGGGAGCTTCATCACTGGAGGCTTTCAAGAAGAGACTGGATAACCACTTGTCTGAAATGGTAAGAGGGTCTCCAGCTCGAGCAGGGGGTTGGACTAGATGACCCACAAGGTCCCTTCCAATTCTGTTAATCTGTTGAACTCTGTTATTCTGTCCTTTTCATTTTAGGTCATTTTGTTGCTGCTTCTTCTCCTTCCCCACATATATCTGTGTCCCAAATGAGAAGTTTTGGATCTGGGCTCATGAATCTTGGCGACTTTCATGATCTCTGGGTCCTCTCGCTTAGTCTTGGAAGATGATTTTTCTGTTTGGAAGCCAAGAGGAAGACACAGGGCTGCAGCCGGAGTGTGTGTTGCAGCCGTTGTGATCTGAACGCTAACAAGGGCAGGCTGTGTAATTACATGTTTCTCCTGAGCATGTTAGCTCCATGGGGAGCTGAATTCATTTCAGGGAAGCAAAATACTTCTCTCTCTTTTTTCTCTTCTTCAATAAGGTGAAAGGGGTCAACCCCGAACCCCAGTTGTCGTCCCTGTGTTACAAAGGTAATTGTTGTTGCTCTGTGCTTTTGCTCTGTCATTGCTCATCCCAGAATTATGCAGATGCTCGCGTTCGAAATAGGGAGGCACCGGTGCTTTGGGGAAGAGAGGAAACCTTGGTTTTGCAAGCGGTAGATTCTCATTTTTGGAAAGGGGGGGGGATGTCGGTGTCGTTGCACCTTTGCAAAGGAGAAGCTCAAGGGTGGTAGAAGCTTCATGCTCTTCTTCTGACAGGGCAAAGTGCTTAATTTCACACCCCACACCGTACGAGGAGGTGAAGCTCTGCAGCCTTCCTGTAATTTTAACCTGATCTATGAGGTAGGTGTTAGGATGGAGTGTCGTCTCCTTCTTGTGTGCAAATCATTTTTAAACATCCTGCAGATGCTGGTCTGTTGTTGTTATTTTTCATCTCTTCAGCGAGCATCCTGATTTACTCCCTTCTGTGTAAAATCTGGCCTAGCTCAAAGCTCCGTTTCTCTTTTGCAGGATTTGAGGTTGTTTTTTTTTTTTTTTGGTTTTTGAAGGTCTCGTAGGCACCTTGGTCTCCTCCCAGACGGTTTCCCCTCCGAGCTTGATTTTGGATGTTTGTGTTTCCAGACTGCCGAGTGTGTGCTGCTGGACACTTCGCCCTTGAGAGGCAGGCCCAGAACTGGCTGCATCTAGGAGAGGATTTATATGAAAGAAATGGCTACGCAGAAAACGTCGGAATCTGCTCTCAGCTTACTCATGGTGAGTGACTTTACAAAATGTGGAGCTCTGGTGAGCATCAGGAGTGCAGAGGGGGACTAGAGTGGGGCGACGTTGGGGCAGTGTTTTTATACATATCAAGTAAACAAGGAAACGGATGTGATTATTTTTTTCCTATTAGAAGCCACTGGCAATAATTGGAAACATTATTATTATTTTTAAAATGCACAGGTGTTACGTCTTTACTGTTGTTATACTGTTGAGCTCTTGTGTGTGCTGTTGGGAGGGTTTAATTAGGGGAAAAAAATATAAGAATAACATCATGGGATTACAACAGAGTGGGTGTTCAGTTGCTTTTATTGGCTGGCTTTTAGCCCCTGAATGTTTGCCATATTCAATAAACAAACACCTAAGGGGCTGGATCCTGGCTCTGCCTATGGGATATAGGTGCCATAGCTACATAAGGGTTACAAGAGCCTTTAACTGTGGTTGGCTTTGCTTTAGAGAACGGTTTGGAGGTTATATGCAGATCTTTTCCTGGAAGATTGCATAGAGGCTGTTTCCATCTGCACGACAAGCATGTGAATTTCATGTCTTTCCTACAACATGTGGACTTTGGTCTCGGATTCCAAGGCTGCCATTTAGAAAGAAGTGACATTTTGGGCTTTGGTTGATCGGAAAACTTTGAATTCGTCCTGGGATTGTATCCTAAATGATCTATTTCTGTGGCTTTTTGGTCAGTCAACCAGGAACGGTTTTTGGTATTGGTATTTTCCCGAAGTGGAATCCATCTTCTTTGAAGGCTAGAAAAGACAAAATGGCATATTTTTTTTGATCACCTGTTTTCTGATCGCGTAAAAAATGGAACACGGCATTTTCAGACCTTATGAGACTCTTTAGGTCGTGTTCACGAGTGGGTAGAAAAGGTCAGAGAAGAGCAGATTTTATATCTACTTATTAAATGCTTGATTCAATGTACTGATGTATGTTGCAATTATATTTATCATCGGCTGTCACCACAAACGACTTGCAGCAATTTGTTCCCCCCCCCCTCAGATGCTTTTAAAGGTTATTTTTCTAGTTTCTACTTATTTTAACCTTATGACAAAAGGTCCCTGATCTTCAACTTGCTCCATCAATATAGAATATTGTTATGTCCAATAAAGTGAACATAATGCATTGATTTTTTTTGAAGCGTAGGTTACTGGACATTGGTTTGAATTGTTATAGATCCTCCTGCATTCTTTCCCCTCTTGCTCACTTGTGTGGAACATTTCTTGATCTAGGAACAGAATGTTCTGGAGAACTTGGATCCAATGTTATCTAGAATATCATGTCTGGAACACCTTGACCTGTTTCTGGTTCAGAGGATTTACTTCTAGAAACTTCCAAGCTACTTGCAGAATATCAAGTAGGACATTTGGTAGAGTTCAGAGGAAAATTGAGGAAAATTGTAGAGTCCGCCAGCATATTCAACAACAACAACAACAACAAAACTAGCATTCTCATAGAATCATAGGGTTGGAAGGGACCTTGGAGCAGGGGTGAAATCCAGCAGGTTCTGACAGGTTCTGGAGAACCGGTAGCAGAAATTTTGAGTAGTTTGGAGAACCGGCAAATACCACCTCTGGCTGGCCCCAGAGTGGGGTGGGAATGGGGATTTTGCAGTATCCATCCCCTGGAGTGGGGTGGGAATGGGGATTTTGCAGTATCCTTCCCCTGCCACGCCCACCAAGCCACACCATGCCCACCAAGCCACGCCCACAGAACTGGTAGTAAAAAAAATTGGATTTCACCACTGCCTTGGAGGTCTTCTAGTCCAACTCCTGGCCCAAGGCAGATGTTCTGTTACTAGATGGATGAATTTCACACATCTCTGTTGATACACTAATATCAAAACATCTGTGCTTTCCTCTGTCTGCCTTTTCTGTTCTACCTATATAAAGAATTAATTTGAGTTTGATAACAAAGTTGTTCGAATGTGTTAGAAAAAAAGGTGGAAGGAAGGCTGGCTAAATTTGCAAGAGAACCCAAAACTGGGTGGGATAGTTAGTCTTGCAGAAGACAGAATGGAAAAGGGGTTTGATATGTTCCACAGAAGTTGGGCCAAAACTAATAGAAGGATGTTTAATACAAACAGATTGTTTATTTGTTCATTTAAGACAAAAAAAGTCTTACATGTGGAAAATATCTTGGAGCTGGAGCTGATGACAAACTGAGTAGGAGTCAACGTGGCAATAGGGCTTCCAAAAAGAAGCACACGCTTGTATGAAAGTAGAAGTTCCAAATCACAAAAATAAATCTCACCATACTCCGTCTGGTGATCACAACTCAAATTATTTTCAGTTTAAACATGTTTTCAGAGAAACTGAATTCAGAGATGCATAGAAAAAAAACAATCAGGATGATCAGAGCTGGTAGTCGAAGGCTTAAGGGCACCTTTGGTGAGTTTAGCTAAAATCTAAATCTAAATGAAATTAGATTTCATTTGGGGAAGTTGGGGAAAATCAGACCGGATTTTTCAAGTGTTCTTGAAAGGGAGGTCAGATAGAAAAGAGTCGAGAAATATTCTCTGTTGGCCCAGGGTGCAAAACCTAGAACACATTAAACTGTGGAGAAGCAGTTTCCAATGAAGAGTGGCAGGTCCATCTAGTCCAAGAAGAAGGGCCTTGTCCGCGGTGGCTCCCTCCCTGTGGAGATAAGGTAGATCCCTATCTTGGCACCCTTCTGCAAGGACCTGAAGGTCTGGTTTTGCCAACAGGCCTGGGGAACCCAGGGTGATATGAAGGCCACCAAGTGGTTGGTTTGATTGTTGTCATCATCAGGAAGGAGGAGGTTTATTGGTTTTGTATTGGGGTTTTATTTCTGGAAGCCGCCCGTAATGATCATGAGTGAGAGTGGTGGTCCTATAGATTTCCTTAATAAATAATGGTGAAAATAATAACGCAACCATTGACTGAAGGAGTTGGTGACCTTCACTTTGCTGACTCTGTTCTAGCAGAGGCTAATCCACTATCTGCCAAGGCTATGTTGGCTCAGATGCCTGCATGGACTCAATTGTCCAAGGGACTTTGTGACTTAAGAGGATGCTGAAATTCACAGAAGAACTAGACACTGGTATCTGCAGAGGGTGGTTTAAAAATAAAAATAAAAGGTCAAGATGGCAGCCACGCAAAGTATGATCAAAGCCCAACTCTGTGTGACACGCAGAAGAGGACCTCCCTGAGGGAGAT
This sequence comes from Thermophis baileyi, assembly GCA_003457575.1. Taxonomy (NCBI): domain Eukaryota; kingdom Metazoa; phylum Chordata; class Lepidosauria; order Squamata; family Dipsadidae; genus Thermophis; species Thermophis baileyi. The sequence continues at coordinate 9,060 of QLTV01001523.1, forward strand.
GGACAGTTTAGAAATAGAAAATATAAACAAATAAAATTTAAAAAGGGACAGGGCTTGGATCCCACTTCTGTGGTTGCCTTCTTGACTTTTTGGACCAAACCTTGCAGGCCCCTCTGGAACCAGGACTGAGAGTTTGCTACTATTTGAGTAAAAGCCGTTTCATACATATGTATTTCCTTCCTTTTGTGAGTATTTAGTCACAATATATACTGCTGGCAACTTTTAGCTAAAGCAGTAGGGAATTTTATGTTAATACGCACAAAGAATGCATCTCTTGGGATTGTTAAATTGCCAGTACAAGAAATATCAACTGAATCATGTCTATGAATTCAAATGCGCGTGCCTTCAATTATTTCAATTCCACTGGCTGCAAACGCATTAATGTAAATATATCCATATCGCTTGCTCTCATAACTCCTTTTCTTATGTGTCTGCCCAGAAAGTGGGAATAGCCTTTTTTGCAGACACACAGTTTGGGTGCACATCTGAGTCCATTTTTGTCCGTACAAGTAAAAATGTCTTCAGTGACCGGGAATAATTTTGATCAGTTTGTTGATAAATCTCCTACAAACTTTTTCAGAGTATCAACGTAGACTAGAAAGTAGCCACAAAATGTGTAATTAGTTCCACGCAGACAGTGTTGAATATTGTTGAGAAGTTTCAGATAATTCACAAAGATACAAAGTAGGTTTGGCCAGTAAAGTCATGGGATCAGTTTGTCAACTAATACTAATCCATTTCGGGTCAGCCTCATCCAAGATCTTGTTGACATGTGAAGTCAGATTCTGGAGTGTTCCTGAAGGAATCCCCTCTTTTGGCAATCTTCTGAATTGTTCTTTTGTGTATCACTGCCAACTAAGTGTAAGGAAGAGAATGGGACCCCACCTATGTGGCACCTTCTCGGGAAGATGTGCCTGGTGCTTACACAATTGTCCCTTTAGCTGTTGACCTATTTCTCTTCTCCCAGGTCCTTCTATATTCATTTTATGTTTAGTTGCTCCCATTCTACCAGGATAGGTCCTTGTATCTTTTTTGTAGTTATCAATTTCTTTCTATTTTCATAATTTCTACTTGTCTTTTAGCCCGTAGGGTAGGTTTCTGTCCTTTCAATAATATTATGCAAAAATTGTGTTTTAATATTTTGAGGAGAACTTCATAATTTCCTCGGAGATGCTCAGGATAAACAATCACTGTCTTTTCACTTCAATATATAAAATGATTTTGTTGAAAAGCATTAAATTCTGCAAGGTGTGAAATATCACAGTGTCGTGAATGGAGCCCTTGGCCTTCATTCACACATGCAGATTACCAGCAATCAATATACATGTGTGAACCGGTTGTCTGCCTGCCATACAACGTATTTATTTGGAGACAAAACTCATTAATCTCAGTGAGACGTTTTCTGCAAACGCTTTTAGGTGAAGCTGCGGCTGCTGAAATTAGTTGGTAGATTGACTGTAATTTTTATTAGGGTAATAGGAAAAGTGAACTTTTCGGTTTAATGGAACTAAGTTGGCCTTGGTCCTAATGCATGAGTACAATCTGTCCATCTTTTGTCTGTCCATCTGTTTATCCGTCTGTCTATCCATCCGTCTGTCTATCCATCCGTCTGTCTATCCATCCGTCCATCCGTCCGTCCATCCAATCTCAATCTCTCTCTCTCTCTCTCTCTCATCTATCTATCTATCTATCTATCTATCTATCTATCTATCTATCTATCTATCTATCTATCTATCTATCTATCTATCTATCTATCTATCTATCTATCTATCTATCTATCTATCTATCTATCTATCTATCTATCTCTCTCTC